>JAVSBV010123722.1:0-33299 GCA_033117975.1 Parotocinclus spilosoma | reverse complement strand
AAAAGTGCCCCTAAATAAATAAATACCTCTGGGGGTTACCCGACCGTACCGATCCTACGGCTCTAAATGCTCTCAGATATTACCAGCTATCTCTGGGGCGCACGGTAAGATGCACGGGCTCCATTGGTCAAACGCGCGCATCGGACGGAGATGGAACCCCGGTAGAACCACGATGACCCGGCCCCGAACGACGCTTAACACCCCGCCTTTATAGGCCATGGCTCAGCTGTTCTGGATCAGGACATAATCAGAGGTAGAGGATTTAAGGGGCATCTCACCGATAGCTCTGTAATGGCGACCGGCGAGGACGGCCGAACGATCCGAGGGAAGGTAGGAACCCTAACAGTACATACAGGTTTTGGAGCAACATATCCTGCCATCCAAACAACGTTTTTTTCAGGGTCGTCCCTGTTTATTTTAGCATGACAAAAAGATAAAGTGTGGGTACTGCATTGGCCTGCCTGCAGTCCAGATCTGTCTCCCATTGAAATATGAAAAATATGAATAACTGAAAATATTCAATGTGTGTTTGTTAAAAATAAACAATATAAAAAATAAAAGGTTTAAAAGGCTTGGATGAGTACTGAAAAATCTGTAACAATAAGCAGCAACTTCAAATCAGGAGGTACGGCGGCCTACTGTGATCACGGGATGGAACAGTAACATATGAACACACAATGAACCCACGTGGGGCTGCTCTCTCGGCAGTTCTTAGGTAGCGTCCTCAGCAGCAGGGTGACAAGCTGCAGGGTTTTCTCTTCAGGACCTGCATAAGAGAAGCAGCTGGCACGCATAGGCAAAGTGGAAGGCTGCCACATAATTTCAGAAGTGAGAAAAATAACGAGACAGCAGAGAAAGCGGGAAAACCTGGAACGTGAGAGAAATATAGAAAATGGGTAGAAATCAGAAAACGTGTGGACAATTGCGTCCGATGTCTGGATAAACATTAGTGTCAGTACTTTTAATTATGGACCTGAAAGCCAATTTAGAATTATCTATGCGAACTTTAGAAGTGTATATTATGTATAATAAAATAAATAAATCAACTTTTCCATCCCAGTTTTCTCATGAAATTTTGCCTTTTCAAAATTTTTGTGCTACAGATATGTGATTACACAAATGTGTGTTTTTGTACTAATGTGTAAATGTGTATTATTGTATAGTTTTATATTGTGTTTATACATATAATATATACATATAAACAATGTGCAATCTTTTCATTCTGCACATAACACTTTGTATCGTATATGTCAGAGATTTCTAATACTGTAATTATTTAAGGAATTATTCAAATTCACATTTAAATTCAAGACAAATCATACAAATATTTTCAAGAAACTTTACAGAGATACAATTTTTCCCTAGTCAGTGTTGCAATTTTCTCTCAGAATAAATGTGTGGCAAAAACCACTTAATACCCAGTGAGTATAGCATTTATGCTAACCATGTCACCAAAAGTCACAGTGCTAATGAGACATGGCCTGGTTTAAACTTTATCATCTAATGCATTTTTAGCAGCTGCTTAAAGAGATCATTACTGCCAGTGTGAACAAAAACGAAATCTATTTATATTTACATGTACAAGTACATGAAAAACTGGTGACTTTGCCGGACCTTTTTTGTATAACACTAAAGCAGTGTCGAATTGTGTGTGCTGAAATGTATTATAATTGCTAATCATCTGCTAAGTCTTTACCATTTTCTTTTTCAAATCAAAGGATGCTGTTGGCTGGAAACTGACTTGAATGCCTGCTTGGTGCCATTTAGGTAACTGCTGTAACTGGTTCACTGCAGCAGTACCTTGCCAAAATTTCTGCAGTGCTGAGGATACTTCACTATCCAAATAATATGGTTTTAGTGGTGGTCTTGTGTTGATTGTTTTGCGTTGACTGCTCTAGAAGTTTACTGTAGTAATGGAAGGGCCACAGTCGCTACCTGTACTACAAAGTGCATCATTGTGATAAAAGTAGCTCATGTAATAGCCACTAAGCATAGATAAAAAGGCCACCATTTTTTTGCAATGGTATAATGGCTTTATATACTTATTTTTTAGTCTCAGTCTTAATAAGGAGATAAAAATAATTATATCCAGTAGATGCCAAATATACCATCGCTTTTGATGGTGGAAGACTTTTGCACAGTAAGACTACATATGTAAAACACTACTAATACAACTTCTTTGTAACATTCATTAAACATTATAATTTGTGATAAGTTGACATATCACCTTAGCTGTGATGTTCATCTAAACATGCAAGATCTTAATTTCTTTCTAAGCGGTGCTCATTCTGCAATGTTATGAGGCTTTGTGCATTCACACTCATTGAAAACCATTCCCTGATGTATACAAGAAGTGATGTGCTGTTTGCCAGGTGCCTCCTTTAAAGCAAATCTCTGATGTACAAACCATCATTATCTCCTCGCTGTATCTCTGTGTAGCTGAAAGCTTTCTCCTGGCCCACATTGGAGCAGGGTGAGTTCAGAAGTGTTTTCATCATGGATCTCCGCTGGGCTACCCGCCTCCTCCACTTACGCCAACTATCTTTAGAGTCAGTGCAAACTCAGCACTCTGCAAGCACCTTTAACAACATCAAACAGAAGCCTGCAGGTTCCCCTTCAACTCGGAACAAACAAGAAATGCACAAGCATGAGGAGGTGGCGGAGAAAAAGGAAAGAAAAGAAAGTCGGAAATGGGAAAAAACAAAAACAAAGCTTGACATTTTTGGTGAAAACAAATTGCCTTATGGAGCTTGTTAATGCTGCACCTTACACCTGAATTAAACGGTTCCATGATCCAAGACAGTGTGGCCATGAAAAGACGCTCACTCTCACTAGTATGCACTTATTTATTTATGTTTTTATGCTTTGTGTGAGGTTTTAAATATGACATATAAAAGGTTTTTTTTAGTAAACCAGTGAAATATAGATGTGGAACAAGACTATCAAGCTAAACTTAACAACTAACCACACACACAATGATGGAAACACAAAGCTATGCACGACACAAAAAACTAGGAGGCTTAGACACTGGTCTAACCAAGCTAAATATGCTAACAAACACATCAGGCTAAGTGCGTCATCGGCGTGACTAACACGTCAGGGTTAGAAAAATATGATCATCAGGACAGTAACATTACCACAAAAGAATGATGAAGAATGCTGGCTGTTATCTTCCGGCCAATCACGGGAAGAAAAAAAATCATAAATAGAGAACACTATCAAGGATGATATGTGTCAAAAGTGATTGAAAATGTCATATCATACCAATAATGCTCAAACTTTTTGATAAAATTTTTTTTAAATTGACAAAATTAGGACCAGGATCCAAAATCAAAGAGACAGTGGCAACTAAAGCATACTTTGATTTGTTAAAAAAAAAGGTTGTAGTATCAGGTTGTGCAGTTCAACTTGAATAGCATTTTTTAACTCAGTGTATGCATAGTGGTATGACAGCAGAAACATTATTACATTGTTTTACTCTTGTTTGCTGAATGTAGAACTTGTATAGTTGTTGTATCATCACATTTTTCCTCAGGAACAGTCACTCATAAACTGTGATTGGCTACCATAGATTTTATTAGCATTGTATGGATAGAAAATCACGTAAACTACAGTCAGCTCCAGTTATATTTATGGAAATTTCAAAAATTGACTAAGCTCTGTTATTTCAGCCACAGTAATTGCTAACACGTTCATAATATAAAGCAAACAGACATGGACTCCATATATTGCAGTAGAATGGGTTGAACTGAACACCACAGTGAATCAGCATAGTTTACTTACTTTGTTTAATGAGTTTGTTGAATAGTACATGTACATGGTTGGTTAAGGTCAAGCCCACCTTACAGCTTCCTTCTTCTATTTTTCATTTTCTATTTTGTGTAGCCCATAAAATGTAAGTCTAGTCTGTTAATCATTTTTGGCCTCCTGAGTGGCACGGCAGAAAATAAAATAAATTACCTCTTATTAAGCTTTTGCAATGGATTTCTATCTTTTTTTGGCATGTTTACCCTGGGAGTTTATAGAGCAATATTAGCACTGATTTCTGATTTTTTTTAAATATGGCTTTCCTACATAATATGTGATCTGTTAATCAAGAGTGACAGTAGCTATCTAATTATTTGTTAACTATTTGAATGGAATAGAAAAGCTGCACCTTCTGGCTTACTGAGTAAAAGGAAGCCAGTAAACTTATCAGGCAGGTAATCTTGTTTTACCCTATTTGTATACAATAGGGAGGATTAATGATACAGTCATTGTGTCATACTCATATGGTTAAATGTAATTTGACAGCATTTTCTTGACTTTGTCTGAAAGTCTAATCAGCATTATGCTTAGACAGTGTCAATGGAGTTGGACTATAAAATTAAAATTTTTGCTTCGTACGAGTTGAATGTCCTGAACACAGACTTACATAATAGCCCTTGATGGAGTTTTCTTGGCAATTCCTCCAAACCTAATTTAATCATCTGTGCATATTAATAATGAATGTGTCGCTTTCCTGACCCAGCATAGCAAATGATCTAGGACAGTATTATTGACCCTTGGACAGAAACTCCAGCTTCGCCACCATCTGCTACTGAGCAAATATAATAACCAGGCTCCTCATTGTATCCCCAGGGTCCAGTGACTCTGACGGTGTCATGAAGAGGTTCAAATTGCACATCATAATCATCATTAGTCACCTGCTTCTCCTTCTTATGAGCGCTAATATGTAGAATGAGCAGGAGTGTGAACTCATATGCAGCATCCAAATGTGAGCGTACCTGGGTGTAGTCAATTAGGGGGTAAGAGGAGCCAATAATAAATGAGTAGGAACCAAAGGTTAGTGTGAAGATAGCTGAATAATTACACAGGGAGACTGGTGGATAGGATTTGCCACAGCATGCAAGTTGCTCTAAGAGATTGTAAAAGGTTGTAATAGTTTAGTAGAACGTCATAATCATCAATCACTTGATTCTGCTTCAGAGGAACTCTACTATCCAATGTGTGAAAGGGGATGGTGAACCCATTTGCACTGTCTAAATGTCAGATGACTTGGGTGTTGTCAGTTAGGGATTAAAAGGGGCCACTAATAAATGGGTACAAACCGAAGGTTGTGTCTGCAATTGTGAGATAATAATAGGTCTATGCGTGCAGAATCAGCTTGTTATCACTGGTAATGACGCGGCTTTCCTCTCACTCATTCCCGCAGCTTCAGTGCTTTAAACAGTGTGGACGCTGAACGTCTTCAGAGTTCTACAGCGAAGCAAAGCGTGCAGCGATAAATACTGGGCTTTGTCCCGCCCATCAGACGCTCAGCGTCTCTGGGGGTCTATGGGGCGGTGGGCTGGCCTCTGCTGGCCTGGATGCTCAGCTTCTGCATGATGATTGGATGATCTGTCTGAGGCTGAAACCCTTTGATTGATTGAGAGCAAAATGAGTGAATCAGCGATCTTTTGGTGTAAACATCCGTAAGCGCATTTAATTTTAATTTTTAAAATTTTCATATTGTTCTGAGTTGAGAGGACACTAGTCAAGTCCCTGGAAAAAACGCCTTGTTAGTACGACAGGGTCACCGATCTTTTTCTTGAAAAGGAACGGAGGGGAAAATTTACGTATAAATAAACACATTTTATAATGTAGGCCGAAATTGAGCTTCCCCTCCTTGATAGACCAGCATCTGCCACTGATATATATATATATATATATTCTTATATCAGTTTGCAGTCTGATGTAGTCTCAGATGTATAGCTCCACGTCTGTGTCATCTGATCAAGAGCTTAATTTTCACTTCATAAAGAACAATTTGTATTGCATTAAGACCCATAAGTTACCTGCTGGGAAAATTGGCATTTAGATCTTACTTAATCTCCACTCCTGAACACAACTGTTTGAGTGACGTTAACTTTGTGCTCTCAGCTTAACTAATGGTTTACATGTGACATGAAGAAGACAGCAGGAATGAAAGAAGGGAATTCTTGAAAAGTAATGGAAAGAAGACTGTCTAGTTTTTTTTCCCTGTTTTAATCCCCTGACATGTTGAGCTTTAATAACATGATGACTCTCTTCTGTGATCAACAACCTTCTGAATCAATTTACTTAATCAGCTGGACATGGTAACTGGAGGAGATTTATTCATGTTGTAAAGAAAACACACATTCACAGAATGTACACACTGATTCTGAGAAATGTTGTACATTCGTAATTTTTACATTTTGTTAACATGATTATTAGTATTCTAATATGAAGATTATTAAATGGATTATCCCACCTGTTTTGATTTTACATTTAATCCATTTGTCATTCCATGCCAATATGACTTGGATCAACGTGCCATAATACAGTTCGAGCAATCAGACGTTAAGGGTTTTCTCAAGCACCCAATGCTGGCAGCTCGGAAATGCTAGTATTAACATCGAACCATCTGGTCAACAGTGCATAAGTCCACTAGCCAAGCCTATGACACCCCAGTGAGCCTATTAATGTTGCCAGTCTGTTTATTAAAGTAGCATTTTATGAAATGTCCCTCCCCTTTCCCTTCCTCCATCTCACTCTGTTTTTATCTTGCCTAACTATCATCCCTGTGCTGTTCTTTTTTCATTATGCTACACTTGGTTTCTTCTGCAATACGAGCTTACTGCAGTATTGATCATGCACTCTGAGCCTTGGTAACAGATTTTCAGCCCTGTTTTTGAGGCTAACAAGGAGAGAAATAATGATGGGCAAGAGCAGAGTCAAGGTGTGTGATGGGTCGCGTTCTGACCTCGGCTAGCTATTAGTATTATCTCATACAAGATTGGTCAGTTTATCACTCTTCAGGGATTCCATTGTGAGAGATCATAGCCTTCTCTCTTCTGGTTTTAAAGGGGAACACAACTAATTGTCAAAAAATTAAGGTTAATTCATAAGCTTAATTTTTAAACACAGTGGTGTGTGAGCTGTTGATCTGTATTTTTTAATCAATTGTTAGGGGTAGCAGAAAGGGTACCCTGATTAAACAAGACGTAAGAGTCACATAAAGCACCAAGAAAAACTCTATGTTTGGTAATATAAAAATATTTATATGCTAAAAGCTTTTCAGTGCTGGAGATTAAATGACAAATATTCAAAACAACTACTAAGTGGATGACTTTTAATATAATACTGCAGTTTACTAAAACTAATAGAAGTCCTGTCAGTGAATATAATATTTAAATACTATACGCATAGTATGTCATGCTATGAATAAATTATCATGTGTTTGCACCAAACACCTTTAAAAATTAAACACTCATTCTACAACCCAAATTTGAAAAAGTTGGTGCAGTATGGGAAATGCAAATTAAAAAGTAGTGTTCTTACGCTTACTGAGACTTTCATTTGTTTCAGACAGAATACACCCATGATAATTTATGTTTTTTTTTTTTACTTTTTAACTTCATATAATTTGTTAATAAATATACATTTCTGCACAGCAGGGCTGTTGATGGACATGTCATATTGATATCCACTGCTGTTTAGGATTACCCAAACAATCACAATTCAATTATTTATGGCTTGTCCTGTGGTGCATAGGTTTAACAGTGTTCTAAGAAATAAGTTTATCTTACTCAGGTTGAAAGACTATTTAAGAATTATATTGCTCACAAAAATTAGGGAAATACTTTATATAAATAATTAAATTTCCCTTGATTTTTGTGAGCAGTGTATTTTTTGTGGTTAGAAAACAAGCATGTGAATGTCTTTAAGATTTGAACACACCAATTCAGACAGTTAATATTGGGGGTAGTTTACTGGAAGAATGCATCGTGTACTGACTTCAGCCATACATTTCTGTTAAGAAATGAAAACACAAAACTTTAAACTACAAAGAAAAAATAGGATGTGGCAAGAAATCTAGTGCAGGGAAATGAAGTATCAAAACATACAAGAAATTCACTCAGTTTTTAGATGTTCACTGTTTTTATTTTTGTTTAGAGAAAGCATGACAAATTCAACCAATCTAAAAAAAGCCTTCCAGTCTAAGAAGTCTAAGTGAAGAAAACAAGTAAGCTTTCAACAATCCATTTTTCTGCAGGATAAAACTCACCAGTTTTACTGAATCATTAGGAACTTGAAGAGATTTGAAGTAAGGTGAGGCTTTTAAGTTAAGCTATTTCTTGAACACGTAAGCTCTTTCTCCTCCATATGACCACCAGAATTAATTCATTCCCTTTAGGTTTGATCAGGGTTCATGTGTGTCAAGGCAGAAGAGAAGGCCCTTATTGATTTTTGGTTTAAACAGCCCACCGAAACATCAGCTGATATAGCCTGTTTATGAGCAGATATTACAGTGGATTGACCAATCAATACATTTTTGATTCTTTCAGTATTGCTATAATATTGCTGACTGTGTAGAAGCAAAGTTATTGTGAAGCTGTGCTTTATAAGTACTTTTGAAAGGTCATGGTGGTGGCAATCAGCAACCAGTGTTTTAAAATCTATTGGAAAGCCTCCTTGTAAGACAAGTGAAGGGTTGCAGCAAATTGGGAGGCAAACTCCAAAATAATACCCAGCTTTTTTAATCACATTTGTGGGTGTTCACAGACTTTATGCTTTAATGTGTATATATAGCATTAAGTAGTTAAAGCTTGCACAATTTAATGATGAACTTGTTTTCTTTGGCCAGTCTTAACGGGGAAATTGTAATAGAAAAAGGAAATTATAGTGAATGTACAATGCTCAAAAAAATAGAGGGAACACTAGTAAATCAAAAATAGAGGGAACTCCAAGTAAATCAAACTTCTGTGAAATCAAACTGTCCACTTAGGAAGCAACACTGATTGACAATCAATTTAACATGCTGTTGTGCAAATGGAATAGACAACAGGTGGAAATTATTGGCAATTAGCATGACACATTCAATAAAGACGTGGTGGACCACGGACCACTTCTCAGTACCTATGCTTTCTAGCTGATGTTTTGGTCACTTTCACACTCGTGGTAGCATGAGATGGACTCTACAACCCACACAATTGGCTCAAGTAGTACAGCTCATCCAGGATGGCATATCCGTGAGGATGGTATTAGGGCCCGACGTCCACAGATGGGGGTTGTGATCACAGCTCAACACCATACAGGATGCTTGGCATTTGCCAGAGCACATCAGGATTGGCAAATTCGCCAGTGGTGTCCTGTGCTCTTCACAGATAAAAGCAGGTTCACTTTGAGCACGTGACAGACGTGACAGAGTCTGGAGACTCCGTGGGGAGCGATCTGCTGCCTGCAACCTCCTTCAGCATGACCGGTTTGGCAGTGGGTCAGTAATGGTGTGGGGTGGCATTTCTTTGGAGGGCAGCACAGCCCTCCATGTGCTCGTCAAGGGTAGCCTGACTGCCATTAGGTACCGAGATGGGATCCTCAGACCCCTTATGAGACCATATGCTGGTGCAGTGGGCCCTAGGTTCCTCCCAATGCAGGACAATGCTAGACCTCATGTGGCTGGAGTGTGTCAGCAGTTTGTGCAAGATGAAAGCATTGAAGCTATAGACTGGCCTGCCCGTTTTCCATACCTGAATCCGATTTAGCCCATCTGGGACATTATGTCTTACTCTATCCATTAACGTCACGTTGCACCACACTGTCCAGGAATTGGCGGATGCTTTACCCCAGGTCTGTGAGGAGATCTCTCAGGAGACCCTCCGCCACCTCATCAGGAACATGCCCAGGCGTTGTCGGCAGGTTATACGAGGCCAGTCACAATACTGAGCCTCATTTTGACTTGTTTTAAGGACATTACATCAAAATTGGATCAGCCTGTAGTGTGTTTTTCCACTTTAATTTTGTTTGTGACTCGAAATCCAGGCCTCCATTAGTTAATTAATTTGATTTCCATTGATGATTGTTGTATTTTTTTTTTTTGTCAGCACATTCAACTTTGTACAGAACAAAGTATTCAATGAGAATAATTCATTCATTCAGATCTAGTATGTGTTATTTAATTGTTCCCTTTATTTTTTTAAGCAGTGTATGTACATGGGTATTTATGTCTTATATCTTAATATGGTTATATTTTAGTAGCTTGTTTATATAAGCATCTTAAGACAGTTTGTGCTCGTAAAATGTTTATAGACTTCACCAAAATACATGACAGGAGTATTAGGAATTACTAAGGGTACTATTCATTGCTGTTAATGTAACATTTGTGTGCTTACTGTCCATATTTCTCATTTGAAGCTCTGAACTTTTTTCTGAAGTTTAAGTTTGGTAGCAAAGCCGGCTAATTTTCCATTTTCATAAAAAGCTTTAGTGGGAATACACAGAATAATATATCCATCCATCCATTATCTTCTGCTTAAACCCTCCAGCAACTCTGGGCGCAAGGGCAGAAACCACCCTAAATGGGGCACCAATCCATCATAGGGCCCACACACAGTCTCGCAGACAGTCACACACTAAGGGTAACTTTGGATAAACCAATTGACGTAACACGCATGCATTTAAATTGTGGGAGGAAACCAGAGTAAACCCACACAGACATGGGGAGGACATGCAGACTCCACATAGAAAGGACCCAGGCCTCTCTACCCTGGGATTGAACCCGGGACCCTCTTGCTGGAAGGCAGCAGTGCTACCCACCGAGCCTCCATGCTGCCCATAGTTTATACATTGTTATCAAATTTACCAAAATTTAAGCTTATTAAAGTATATAGTATCAATGGCAGGTGGCATGTGAAGAGGAAATAATATTACTATAAAATAAAGCATTTAAAGGCAGTCTAAGCCCTAAAGGAGATGGACTGTAAAGAGATTGTTAAATATTGTCTTATTAGGGTTTATCCAATGATGATGTTCAGCTTGTGGTACAGCAGAAAGCCTGTACTTAATGAAATGTTTGGAATCATCCATGTAAAGCCATCCATGCAATAAAAACCTTTTTTTCCCTACATTTTTCTGCATTTCCATAGAAAAGGGTTTAAATGAATTGGTTAATTGATGATCACATATCTTTCGTACCCAAACTACCATGCAAGTGTTGATGTGACAAATAAGGTGTCTGCTAAAAGTCGACTTGCAGGGAATTTAAGTTTGATTATAATTGATTTTTACCCCTCATAAGGTTCAATTATCAGAGCAGACGATCAATTCCAGGATAATTGTTCTCCTTTATTGTGCCAGCCTGTGGTGGGCCAGTTCATCTTTCTCTCCGCTCCTGATTTGACTTTGTGATAATTGGTGCACTAATTGGATTAAATTCCAAAGTAAAACACCCTCCAAAAGCAAAGGATGTGATGAGTACACAGTTTAAAGTCTGATTTTGGAGGGTATTATTTTTAAATAATTAACCATATTAAGGACTATGTTAAACAAAGTTGATGCATACATGGATATACAATGATGAGGACTGCATCAAAATAGAGTTTAATTTTTATTTATTATAGGCAAGCCAAAGAGCTAATATAAATAAAAGTCTGCATATTTTGCGTACTCATATTTAAGATTTTTAGCTTTAAAACAGTGGCATGGTATGAAGGAAAACAGCAGAAAGGTGTGTGCAGATTTCTTTGGACAATACTCAACTATAAGGAACACAGTTCTCTGATTTACTCTTTACCAGGAGTTGAAACAGGGAATTTCCACCTGTGTTTTTTAAAGGCGATAAATTCCAGTGAACTATTTCCTGCCACGTTACTTTCAAAATAACAATGTGCTCTGATTTACCTAGGTGGAAAGTATACTATGAATATATGCACAGATCAGCCAAAAACTATACAAACCTAATAATAAATAAAACAATTTGATTACAGCAGTATGTTAAACTCTGGGATAAATTAGAGCTTTTCTCTTCTCTTATAGTCAGGACCCCATAGGACTGCCACATATCTACTATTTGGGTGATGGATCATTGACAGGAGTGCAGTGAAATTGATTTGGTAGTGGTGTGATAGTGTTTGCTGATATAAGTGAATCAGAAACAGCAGTGCTGCTGGAGCATTTGAATACTGCTTTTATTCAATATGCAGGCTATGAAACAAGTCTACCATATTATAGATGAAAAGTCATAGACAACAGCTCATCTATTGTTGCACAGTTTGTGTCATTCTCTGATTTTGCATCAGCGCTCACAGAATGCTGCCTTTAGGATGCTGGTGGACTGTTTTCAGTCCAGTAGTGACCCTAAGGAGTTTAAAAAAAAATCAATGGTACACAACACAAATAGTACCTGATCTGCACTGGTCCTGTGTAAGTCATGGTCATTACAGAAAATAGTGAAGCATGGACTATAGTCAGCAATGGTATAACTACATATCATCTAAGTCGTCTAAAGTGAATCTAAGTGGAACTGATAACATGGACAATTATTGTGAGAGCTGGGTGTATTAGTGTCACAGCTGTACTGTGTGCAGCCAAAGACAATTACGAGAAGGCGTACAAAGGCACAACGTTAAATAATATGAATATTGAAATAAGAGTGCTTAGTACATGCACTAAAACAACATGGACAAAAAACCCCACACACACAAATGCACAAACCAGATAAGACTACTGTTATGGAACGGACTGAGGACTCAAGGATGCGGGGACGGGGGTTAACGCGACGTAGGGGTCGAACGGGGAAGAACTAAGGAGGCAAGCTAAAGGCTCTCCAATGTACAAAAAGGAACACGGCACTTAGGGGCACGTCCCAACAAATCAGGCGACGTCCCGTGCCTCCTAAGTGCTGGGGGGCGAGTGTACGGCTCTTAGGGCACTAAGAGTGCCGGAGAAAGGCGTCTACGGAGTGCGTCCCAAATCGGGCGACGCAGTGTGAAACCGAAACCCCAGGGGGGCGAGCATGCGCGAGTAGGAGCCGCTTCGGGTGCGTCCCAAATTGGTAGACGCAGTCGAGCGGAGCCGAGCGGAGAGAACCGCGGGAAAACCTGAACAGAAGCTAAGCCTCGGGAAAACCCTGATATTTATTCCCTATTAATGAATTAACCTCAGGGGTTCCCCCCTTACCCACCCGTCGGTGATATATGCCCCGGGGTGTCACCGGCTAACCGTAATGGCGGACGCGGACGAACGTTACGGACGAAAGCGCGGACGGGCGTGCGGACGATATGTGACGACGTGGCACCAAGGCATGCTGGAGCTTACGTATAAATAACATGAGCTCCAGGTGATCCTAATCACGTCATCAATCACAGAGAGGAATATAATCCTGCTTCATCGATCGCTCCGTAACGCTGAACCGGGAGGGCGGCGGAGTCGCCTAACAACTACTACCACACCTGATATTGTGCCATGCCTTGGAGGGAAAGAGAAAATGAGTCAAGTGTCATCAGCATAACAGTGATAGTAGAAGCCATGAACCAGAACTGGTGTAGAGAGAGAAAAGAAGAGGTCCCAGAACGTAACCTATGATACCTGATTGAAGATAGAAAGAAATCTGAGACTATTAAGTTTAGTATTTCTTTCCAAATTCAAGTTAGCAGTTTAGACAAATTGAATGAATAAGTGTAAAAGAATGAAGTCTGCTTTAGAATACATGTAGCTTATAAGCATATAACCTTCCCCTCTTGTTTGGTAGTTTCTGGCTTCTCCCCTTTGTTTATATGTTATTGCTGGACTTTATCTATTCCTCTTTGACTGCTCTGCTTTTTAAATGTTTGGATTTGTTTGTCTCTGTTATCTGGCTGATCCACAACTTTCTGAGCAGTCTTCGATTTATATGGTGTGTTTCAGTTTAGATGAGTAGTTATAGGCTTTTTCACAGTTTATGGAGAAAATCAGTAGTTTAACATTTTAATTATCCTAAATCATTGCACAAACACTTTTAAAAGTCAGTTTAGTTATAAAATGCAAATTATTATTCTGTCTGAGTAATTGCCATTAAAGAATGAAGCTTAGGGTAAAGTGAAATTGCTTCTGTGCCTGGACATTTCAACTGAGGTTCTGACAATTTCTGTAATTACTTTTTTCTTGACATCATCACAGATCTTTAATATTGGCCTCTGGTGTCTGTGTGTTGTAAGGAATACAAGAAACTCTTAATTATCCAGTAAAAGATCATCTGACATTTATTGTTCAAATGAATAGCTGATAAAATAGAAAGGGAGTATTTTTAAGGAGTATGATAGAACAATTATGTACCAAAACGTTACACAGAGCATAGTGCTGTTTGTGTAAGAAAGATCCTTGATCCAGTTCATAGTGTGGGTGAATTAATTCATAGGAAAGGGAATTAGAATCACTATTATTTACACTGTATATGCTACCTTTAGGATGAATATTTAACTGGTATGCAGATATCCACCAAACTCAAAGATACTAACACAACCAGTAGGATTGAAGATTGTGTAAAGAACATAAACTGGATGCTGAAAAACTTTCTTAAATAAAACAGAGGTGTTACTTGTTGGTTCTAAGGTTGGTTCAAGCTACTGGAATAATTAAACTTAACATTAGCCAATGTGACCTCACACATTATTACATACCTAGCTTTTGTTTATCTCCAAGTTGCTCCAGGAAGTGGCTCTTGGAGGTTGTGAGAAAACAACTTTAGTCGAGTCCTCTGCGATCCATGTTAAATCAGGCTGGGGCAAAGTATCTGGGTTTTCAAACCAATGTGTAGTGAAACACAGAAGAGACCAGAGCTGGAGATATAGTTCAAAAGGTGAAGTTTATTTCCAAAAATGCATGTTGTGCGCAAGTGCTCAAAATGGATTTGGTGCATGAGTGGCAAGTGACAGTGATCCCAGTGTGGCGTTCCAGGTAAGGCATGCTAATGAGCTCCAAGGCCAGTAAGAGGACACTGTGCTGTAGCAAATGCTTGCAGATCATCGGGTAAGACCAGCTAAACAAATGCTACAGCAGTAGACTTGAAAGAAAAGGCAAAGCCACAGGGTGCACCAACAAAAAGGTATTGCAATATTTTAGCTAGTCTAAGGACTACGGAATAGTACGAGTGACACAATATCACTAGTGTATGCACATTGACAAACGAGCACACACCAAGCCGCTTAATAATTAGGGTGCGCTAATTGCTTCACATGATCTGCAGGTGCTTTCGGGAATGAACTGCTGTGTTCTATTGGAGGATCTTGGAGAAGGCGTGTATCATGCAGGACCCAACTACTGACACCAGATGTAATCAAAGCTGCCCCCAAAAACAAATAAAATACAAAGATAACACACATTGAAAACAAGGGGTGAGAGAAGCCTTCCACAGGGCACACTCCTAACAGTCCAATCCCTATATTTCCTACAGAATGTCAGTCTATCCTTGTTGTTTTTCTTGGGGAGAAGTGACTTCTTTGCTGCCTTTCTTGTAGCTGCATACGCTTAAGGAGACGGGCCTGATGCTTGACTCTCCGATGCCCTGACGCCTTCTTTACTGCAATTGATCCACTCTTCTTGAAGTTCGTGATTATTTGATAAATGGTTGATCGGAGTGCTGTGTTTACAACAACGTCCTTGCCTGTGAAACCCTTTCGATACAATGTAACGATGACTGCAAGGATGCAGTGTATGGAATGTGGCATTTTATAAGGTAATACAAGTTATAAAAATAGAAAGTAATAACGTCATTTTTATGTCAGGGAATGACTTAATTGCAATTCATTTGATCACTTTTCAAAATCTAAAGAAAATACAAAGTGTCCACCCTAAAAATAGATTCAACAAACCTTGTGAAAACCAAAATTTGTGCGATTCTAATGGTCAGAACCAACACAGTTTAGGGCATTTGGGTAATGGCTCATTCTTAGCACTGCTGTGACACTGATCCAGTGGTGGTGATATGTTAGTGTGTGTTGTCCTGCCATAAGTGAATCAGATGCATCAGTGCTCCTGGAGTTTTTAAACCAATCAGTGTTAGGTATGGACTGAAAATAGCCCACTAACCAAAAATGTCTAGGGTGGGCAAGGGATCAGTTTGATAACAAATGTGTGAGAACGATTTTTTTAAATTTCAAGCTTTTTCTAATGTGTTTGTTGACAAACTGGAGATCTTCTGCTCACCTTTGCTTTTCAAAGACTTTCTTGGACACTTTCGTGTTGAAACCCACTAACATTTAATGACATTTAAAATTACATCGTTATTCAATTTAGTTTCCTCAGTACAAGCCCTAAATTACACCAATCTAAACTTTTTTTGGAACATATGGGAAGTCTGAAATGCAGTTATGGATGTTTATTAAAAAATGAAATGAAGTTGACCAGGCAAATCTTGAAGTATACTTGGTGCAATTAACAAAAATAAAGGACATTAAAGAAACATTACATTTTCCCTTCAGAATTTTCTGATTTGGGGTTGTAAGTAAATCTCTAAAGAAGTTTGTTAGCTGGTGACATACATAAAATATGTAATTGATCTGCTATTTTTTTATGTTGCATCCCTTTGTTGCCTTGCCATGATACACTCAAATTAAAGGACACGATTGTATAGTCTGTGACTGTATTGTTACGAGTGGTGTTTTTAATTTAGGACCCAAGTATGCGGGATAAGCATGTTGTATAATAAGAATGGGGAAATAATATAGAACAACTAAAAAGGGATAAAGAGCGGAGCGTCAGACTCTTAACATAATGAAACCGAAAGGATAAAGGGGCGCGCTGGGGATGCGTCCCAAGTGGGAGCAACGCGCGACCTAGACGCGAGAGGGCGCCAAAGCGTCAGTCGGGGCAAGCGTGCATAAAGCATGATTGGAACGTCTCTTAAATGGCGAGGTACAGAGGTAGTCCAAACGCCAGGTAACGAAAGTGAGCTCTAAAGTGCATGCAATACTAAAAAACCAAAACCGTAGCATTAACGATGACCCAGCCCCGAACAGTACCAAGAACCACACCTTTATAGGACGTGAGGCAGCTGTTCGAGATCTGCTCATAATGAGGCAGTGGATAAAACGTCATCCCCACCGATGGCTCTGTAATGGCGATCGGCGCGAACGACTACAAGCTCCGGGAGCGGGTAGGACCCTAACAGTTTGGGCATCATTCCAGATGATCCACTAGTGCTTTAGAACGTCTTTTAGCTTAAATTACTTGTTAGGCGTTAATCCAGGTTTAAAAATGTGTGGCACTTCAAGCATTCAAATCTAATACTTAACATCAAAGACTTCTCTTAGCAGTTAATTGAGGTAATTTACTGTCACAAAGCAGTAGAAGGAAATGAAAATGACCTTCAGGAAAGCTTGATGAAATAAAATAAAAGTAGCAATGTATTAGTTAATTCTGCAGCATTTATGAAAAAAAAAGATATGTACATCAACATAAAAGTATTAACAACAACAACAAAAATGTATGTGCAATTTTACCTGAAATATGCACCACATCACTTAAGCCACAGGTATTTTAGAATCAAGTTCTGTAGTCTGATGAAAAGTTTTAACTCTTTCACTGCAATAACTAGTAGGATATTTGAAAAAGGTCTAAAGAAAAAAAATCAGTAGCCTTCTGTCTTCATCTACAGCAAACTGTATTTGGGAAGTTGTCTTTGGAAATCAATTGCGTTCTTCTTGCAGTGTTGATAGCAAACATGCTGTGTATGCCTGGTGACCTTTAAAAAACTGGCAAGTTAATTCGCACATGCTTGGTAGTTTCTCCTGTGTAGTTGCATATTTCAGAATTTTCAACAGTATAAATATAAATATTTAAATAAGACACTCCCCCTTGTAATATGTAAATCCTGCTTGTAAGCAATCACCAACTAAAATGAATGCAAACAAGTGAAATGGATGGTAAAACAAATTAAAAAAGGGGACATTTATCAAGGGCATTAGGAGGCAAACGCCCAATTTTCAGCTGTGGACTGGCACTTTGATGAATTGGCACATTGGCTCGTTTGGCCAGAGCACAAGAACGCGACATAAGCATATTTTAAACTATTATGGGCTAAAGTTAGCTTCTCCCTATTGGCCATCAATCAAAATGTCTTTAAGCCTCTTAGCTAATTCTAATATTCTGCCTCATCAAGGTGGTGTGTAGAATCTCATAGCAAATGTTTCATTTTCTTTTGGATGATCAGATCTGTTAATGCAGTAGTTTAGATACATATAAATACATTATACTTGGTACCGTTTGTTTTGTCATTTGCAAAAAGAATCATCATTCAACGTTTGTCATTAGTCTTAAAAATTAGTATTAAAATATGAACATATATAAAGTATTAAACATCTAGTGTATTACACTGAGCTCTTTAAAACAGACTTTCTGTTTCCTGTCAGCCAAGCCTGAGAACAAAGAAGAGCTTAATATCGAGTATAATCTAATCATATATAAGAGTCATGTCTCATAGACTCTAGAGAATCCACCTCACTTATCCACCTCAATTATTCTCATTACTTCTTTAGACAATCACAGCCCTGCTTGAGGTGGTCCTAAAGGCCCTGTGCTCGTCTCTACACTTGTTTGGATATTTAATTCAGTCCATTTAATAATAGGAGTCATTCTTTAGAAGTGGTCCGTTGGGTCACCTATCAGTTTGCTCTCACCTCTGGGCTACGTTTAGATAATAAAAATGACAGCAATTTGAAGCAAATGCATGACAAAGGTAAACTCTCCTTTCAATTGCCTGAGGGACTCAGCAAAAAATAATATCCTGAACCTGGAGAAGCTTATGAAAAGAGGCAGTTAGTGTGTGTTATGGAGCAAAGGGCCCAGATTTAGGACAGAGCAAAAATGCAATACTTTTAATATGTAATGTATAGTTGTTATGCATAATTATAATAATATTAATATTATTATTAATAATAATAATAATAATAATGCAAAAAAGTTTTTTACTACACTACTACATTTTAATACATTATAAATAACAGGGTTTTCTGAATTAATTTGGGACACTCAGGGGTCTAATAAGCTAGTTCGCTTTAACGGGACATTAAGTTAGAATCAGACTGGTGTCTAGGTCAGTTGTCTCATGCAGATGGACTGTGTTTGAGGACGAGCAAGCCAGATAGTGGATCATTCCCCGTATAACAGTAAACTGTGGTCGTATAACAGTTAACTGTGGTCCAGGGTACATAGTCAAGCTGCCACTGTGGGGTCCTTGAAAAAATCCCACAATTCTTTGAATTATAAGACTGGATCATATGAGATATGATCTGGGTATTTTGACCAAATGTAATATGATACCAACTTAATACCAAAGCTCCTATCACAAATAAAAAAAAATGATTTTGGTTAAAGCAAACTATTTGCATCATAATTAGGGTATATGCTTCAACTTTGCATTATCTCCTGTAGCAAAACATTTGTTGATTAAAAGGGATTGCAACAGTGCGAAGTGATAAATGCTTTACTGATAAATGTTTTACTGGCAAATGACAAGACTGTGGTCAAGAAGGCACGACAGTAGCCTTTCTCCTAGAGAAAAAAACAACCTGTAGGAGAGAAGCTGCTACAGGTGCCTCTGTTCCATTGTGAGTGTGCTGTAATACTGCATCTTCACGCAGTACATCCGCTGCATAAATGTGGATAGGAAAGCTGTTCAGGGAGTCAACGAAACAGACCAGAAGATCATTGACTGTTCACAACCCCTCTGGAGGTCTAGTTGAGCTCTTGCAGCCTACCATTTTGAAAGATCCAATCCATCCTGGATATCACCTATTTGACCTGGTACTGCCAGGTAGACAATACAAGTCAATCACAGCATGAGCAAACAGACTTCAAAATAGTTTCTAAGACAAAGCTGTAAGATGAATAAATAATACTACCAAGCACTGACACTGAACACTGCCAACACAATACTGACTCAGAAATGTGCGTTATCTCCAACAAGTGCGATAAGTATGCTACTATGCACACTTTATGCACCTTATTTATACAGTTTATTTTTTGTTTCATATTACACACAGTTTATTACATTATGTTTTGCACCTACTTTATCTTGTTCACACATAGTCTTAACTTGTCATCTTCTATAAAATTGCCTTTCCGAATTGCAACTCAATTGTATTGTGTTATGCGCAATGGCAGTAAAGGAGTCTTATCTTGAAGGGGTGGATCTTGAACCTAATATGAAATTCGCTGGGCACAGGCTGTACATCTATATCTACTGGGGATGTGATTTAAAAACTGAGCTGCTGTGTTTTCTAGTGTGTCTATATGAAATAAGAATTATCAGATTGCATTGGCAAGGGTGCCATAAAAACTAAGTTTAGAAATCTGTCATGACTTAAATATTTGATTAACATAGCCTAAAGGTCCTGTCAATACATTTATATTATATATTTATATCAATTAAATATATATATTTTCTATATATATAATAGCATTGGCTAAGTTAACATTCATACTTTTTTGATCAAACAACTGTTTTTGTGAATGAAATATTTTTATTGTTCCATTTAATTTATAATTTGCCATCATAATATGGAACTTGCTTTAAATAAACACACGCTTAACCGGTGCTGAAATGTGGAACCAAAATCCATGAATTTGGTACTCACTCTTTGAACTCAGTGAAGTTAAAGGTATTGGTTAAATGAAACATTTGTAGAAAGAAGTTTCCAAACCTTTGTTTTTGATCATGAAAATGAATCCAATAAGACACTGTTTATTTTAAAAATTGCTTTACACCAGTTTATTCATAATTTATTATATTCATTTTATACACTGTATTACCTGTCATGTTTACTCACTGTTATTCATTCTTTCATTTATTCCCGTCAAAGGGGAAAATAATGCAGACCTGAATAACTTTGATATTACGAGGTGCATCACAGGGTTTAAGAGATAATTGTTCCATGCATAATTTAAAGGCATGCACAAAATCTGCCAATCTACAGGTGTAAATTGACTCTTGCCAGACTGTTCCCTTCAATATAATTTTTACAACTTTTGACCTATTTGAAGAGTTCACAAGGCTTGCTTTTCATTAAGAGTGTCATTTGACTGGTTTGTGAGTTGTGGTTTGTGAGCCTATACAGTTGTTTTTTTTACAGAAATTTTAAAGAAATTCCACTTATTCAACAAATTAATTCAGGAACAAATGAAATAATTATTTATTAAAGAGTCACTAATATTAATAGTTTGGCCAAGGACTAGAAACATAAATATTATAATAGGTAATTATAATAAGTAAAACAGATTTTTGTGTGCCTATCCTGAAAACAAAGTAGACAACAAACTTTGCTGAGATATTTGTAACTGTACAAGTGATCTGCAGTGCCCTACCAATGTAATGTAGTACTGAGAGGTATACTGAGAGAAAGGTCAAACAATAAAGAGATAGTGGAGGTTACAAATGTACCCAGGCCTTTCTGGATTCATTTGTTGGTGAAAATGGCAGTGCATTGAGTGGTAGCATAAACCAAGAGTATGACATAGACAAAAATATGGTACATAAAACTGACCTTATACAAAATTAGTATTTAGGTAACTTAAACTGAGTCAAGTCAAGTGAATTATGTACAGGTATGGGCTGTTTAATTACTTTCATCTACTCATTTGTTAAACTTGTAAATGGCATTTATAAGCATACATGTCTCCACCATACAATCCTTTTAAGTGCTACAGCTTTCCCCTAGGCAGGGTCATTGCAATCCATTATTATACTTTCTATAATTATTTCGAGTTTCCATACATTTTAATGTGAATGTGACTGACAAAAATTTATTTAACCTCACTTCTGTCTTGAATTGCCGTTGATGTTGTTGCGGCTTTAAATTAAACAAACAAGCAAATAAATACATGAATATTACCTGACTCAATTAAAAATGATTACTGTATCACCACAGAAATACATAATTTTACAATTCCGTTTCAAATTTAAAGTGTCAATAAAGGAGCAAGCAGTATGAACACTGAATTTGCATACAGATTAATAAATACAAGTGTAGCACCAAAGGCATAAGCAAATGGCTTCATGATTATCGTCCAAAATACATACTGCCTATCACAAGGTGTTGTGTGTGTACATGTAGTTTTCTTATTTCAAGCATTGAAGAAGTCAATTTGAAATGTTTTTACCCTTTCTGTAACTATATAATGCAAGGGTTGTGAACTCTTTTTCTAGTATCACTTTCATTAATGTGTCAAGCCTCCAATATTATGTACTGAACAGAGTCTATATCGTTCTTTACACAGCATCAATTATCCCACAGTCTGGGGTCATGAGTTCCAGACAGGAATGAAATTCAAAGTTAATTGTGTTATAGCTCTTTTTCTAGCTGCAGTAGCTGTGACAGACAATCCTGTCTGAGATGTGTCAGTCAAGCACTGGATTAGATCCTATTTAGTTTTTAAACACCATCACTGCATCGTGTATGTGTTTTTGTGTGTGTGTGTGTGTGTGTGTGTGTGTGTGTGTGTGTGTGTGTGTGTGTGTGTGTGTAAAAAACATGCTAGCAAGTCCACTACTAGTTAGAGTTTCTAAAGTGTTCGTGTGGGTATGTGCCCTATGAAGATGGATTGACACCCTGTCTAGAGCTGTTTCCACCTTGTGTCCTAGCCACTGGCTTTCATGCAACCATGATTAAGGATTAAGTAATTGACTCCCACTTTTGCCTCAGGTGTGCACTTGAGCTGACCTACTCCCTGTATATGTGAGAACTCTGATCCATGTCACTCAAGCATGATTTCACAATATTCCAAATAACCTGGGATGTTACTGAATGCGTAACTGAGTGCAGCCATTGGTCTGGGGAGGATAGTCCACAGTACTTTTATACCTTCTTTGGTCTTTAAGTAGTTTCAGAAAGCTTAAAGATGCGTTTTGGTTATTATCTAGCTGCATTTTGAACCCTTCTCCACAAGGAACCAAGCATGCGTTATAATACAGTAATGTATTTTGGATCCCATTTTATAGTGGGGTAAATCTGCCCATATGTCCTTGCAGAAAGATTAGTCACATTCTGTCACATGTAGGAATGAACCACTCTTTCTAAATTAATTTACAGACTATCTATTATATTTATGTCCAGGTGCTAACTTAGACATGAAAATATACTCACTTTCTTTATAACAATATTCACATTGAAACTATCTGCCGATCTTCAGCTCTTTCCATCATATTGAGAAGAACTCGGCAGCATACATTATTTATTCAAACTAAATGAAAGAAAAACAATCCCCACAAAATAATGTTTTTCTTAATATGTTTCACATTAGTTATAGTGTATTGTGTGCGGTGTACACCAATATGGTTTGTTTTGTGCTGAATCAGAAGATGAATCAGAAGATCAGGCCAGCTTTGTGGCCTCCTTAAAAAATATTGCTTTGGCACACTGTTCTGCTAACTTTGCTTTTATTCGACTTTATCCCAGAGAACATTTGTAAGCACCTTTCCTCCATGCTAAATTATGTGCATTACCTTATACTACTAGTAGTGCAACCCTCAGTGAATAAACAGTATTATTTTAGGTTATCAAACCTGTACCAATACATGTAAAGACAGTTGATTATCAGCTGGCTTGGTGTGTTATCTAAAAGGAGACTGTTTGTACCTTGGCAAATGTATTATTATTGTTTTAGAAGGGATGATCACTCATTTTAGTTTTCACTTTAACGAGGATATATACTGCTCACAAAAATGAGGGGATAGTTCAAAATAAAGTATCCCCTAATGAATTATTCCCTAATTTTGTGAACAGTGTATGTACTTAATACATAACAGCTGTAAAAAGTTTTTAGGGTGTAGCCCAAGGACTGTAAGCTAAGGATTGTAACAGGGTATAATAATCTTTATAGACAGTATACATGTTGAACTTCTTCAAGGTAAGGATTAAGTAGAGATAACATTTATACACAAAACCCTTTTTTATTGTGAGAAGTGAATGCCAACACATAGGTATGTTGTTATTGTTCAGGTAACCTTGGCTATATGCTTTAATTCTTTTATTACTAAGATGGACAGTGACATGCTCTTTATACCTTTTTACATCTGTTTCTGCTGATCACTAAAATTTGGAAATGTCTAACCCCCTCACCTTTAGTTCAGTGATGTGCATAGAACTGAAAGAAAAATACAAATCCAAGTATGGGTGAATGTTTATTGTTACTCAGAATCACTTTTAATAATGCTTAACAGTTAACAGTTTTGAGTTTAAATGAAAAAGTTCTAGTTTTCTTGACAAATGTCCACATGCACTATTGTTCAACTCCCAAGCTAAGTACTTGGTGAAGCATCTGTTAGCCTTGAATGCCTCTAAGCAATTTCAGTAAGTGCTGACCAACTCCTGACACCTTTCTATTTGATTTGACCATTCCTCTCATGCAAAGCTTCTATTTCATTGAGGTTTGATGGCTTACAGGCTGCAAATGCATTCTTTGCCCTTCGTTTCTGTCAGATTCAAATCTGGAGACTTAGAAGGTCACTCCAGAACATTCCACAATTGATGCCAAGCATTGGTTCACTTCAAAGTCTGCTTGTAGTTATTCTCTGACTAGGAGTCAAATAATTACAGAAGTTTCATATTCACTACAGTAATAACATTCCTAATAGCTTGGTGTTTCTATGAAATCATGTTCCCAGTCTCATGCTTAAGATTGTGCCAGCTCCAGCAGCACAAAAACATCCCCATATCATCATTGATTTTTAATCTTGGGGGCAGGATAAATTTCCTGCTGAGATGGCTAATGTACCTATGAAATTTTGGGCTTTCTTTCATGGCCATGTTTGCTTCTGTGACATTTGTTTTGAACATCTGTGCAGTGCGTCCAGTGGTGTCTCTAGAAATGTTCAAGGTCTTTCATAGCATTAACCAAATACTCTGCTACTGTAAAAAATGGCTAAATTTGTTTCATGTGTCATTTAAATAAATATGAATGGCACCAGTGTATAAAGTCAAACACCTAGCCAAGCAGTCTTCAATTACAAAAAATCTGTTCTAAAGAACTCAATGTATTTAAGCAATAGGATGCCGCTGTGCAGAATATCTTCCTTCATCAATATTCCACAATCAACTGAAAGTGCTTTTATTTAGGAACCACAGCAAGCTTTTATACAGGTTAGGCTACGTTTACACTTAAAGCCTTAAAAGTGACCAACTCAGCAGTTCACACAAGTGCCTTATCATCTGATAAATAGCTGATTCATTTTATTATTATCATAAGGATTATATCACTAAGATATTATGGGGTATATGTATGCAGTTTATTACTTTTACCACCGAAAATCTCCCTCACTGCTCTCATCCATTTTCTCTTTTCCACTCCTCAGAGCACATTTATTGTGAATGTCGAGTTAGATTGAAATTCCAGTAAATTCTGTTTTGGCTGTTTATACAGAGTCAGGTTGATTAGATATGTATCAGACTTAAATACCACTTTGAATACCAATTTGTATCACAATGAATGTGGTCTAAATCAGAATTGAAAATGCCAGATTCAGTGTGTTAATTACATCCACACTTCCCCAAAGTTAACACCTCTGTCTCAGATATGCCATAAAAACTGTATTTTGGTCACTTTTACCTGCTGTGTAAACGTAATAAGCAGTCTGCTAATCTTCTATACTGTGTCCTTCAATATAGATTTGATTGGGTTATAACTGTAATGATAAAGTTAGATGTGTCCTGCTGTAAAACCATATTTGCATGAGGTTATTTGTGAAATTGCATGCATAGTTATACTCTTTCCATGCAATTATGTATATCCAGCAGACTGGTAGCTGCGACTGGATGTGTTTGTAAGTATTAAAAAAGGGCTCTTTTCATGGCTGTGTCCTTTCCTGTCCTGAGGTCTTCTTCCAGGATCCTTGAATAAACACCCAGACAAGTTTTTGATTCTGAGCTCATTTGTTTCCTTCCCAACATCCATTAATGCTTGGCAAAAGAGACTTGCTTTTAGAGAGTCCAGCACAGACCCAGGCTGCTTCATGCCAGCAAACAACCCACACTGGCCTTGCTACATCAAACATGGACTGCATGTGGGGATGTGTGAGAGAGACAGAGAGATGGGTAGTCATTGAAATAGAAGTAACATTTACAGGAATGGTGTTTGAGTTGGAAGCGGGTTTAGTTTTGCTACAACGCATAGCCTTGGCACAGGAAAACTTGATGAAATACAACAGAAGGATGGTATAATTAGGTCTGAACTGGCAAGGAACCAGAAACCAGAAGAGGTAACTCAGACTGGCAGGACACAGACTGATACAACAGAGCCAGCAGAAACACAGGGGCAAACTTGTCTATGTTTGAGTCATCACTTAGATGGTAAACAAAAACAATTAGTTAAAAAATGCCAAATGCCTTGGTGGAATAATCTATTGAAGTAACAAATGAGGGGCACAAGTTAGGGGATATGAGCGTTGAATGCTCTTTTGGTTGATGCCTCCTTCTCAATTTTGGTTCTACTGGCATTTTTTTTGTGTTTTGTGGGCCTTTCTACATGGCATAATCAAATCAACAGAAAATTTAAAGCAGAAGATATCCATACACGTTCATAAACAACCAAAAGGTTATATACAAATAACAAAGGAACAAGGACTAAACATTAACCAAGCTGGAAGCAGATCCAAAATCAGCAAGCCACTTTCATGAATACAGAAATAAAGACTGTACAAATATGTAGACGAAACACAGAGCTTTTAATGGTAAGGTTAAATGTTGGATATGATCATATTTTGCCCTTCCAATATTGTTCTAATACTTTTCTATTGCATTCAATTCTTAATATTTCCTGATAAATCACAGAAATTACAATTACATAATTTTTAACGTAGAGTTTTATTGTAAAACAGTGTAGTGCATTTACATTGAGTGCATGAATATTTTGTACCTATTTCTACTTACAAGGAAGGCTGTAACAGTGAAAGAAATATATTGTCACCATGAAACAAGTCAAAGAGCTCAGGTCATTTATTATTATGACAGTCAATATAAAAGACATGAACCTTGACTTGTGATGCATGTTATGTGATATTTTTAAGAGTTGTTTTTGTACAAATACCGAACTCACAGCAACTGCAAAAACACACAGACAATAAATAATAAAATATTTCATCCTGTATGCAATCATTGTGTGTGTGTTTGTCACTTTTTGCTGAAAAATGTATCTACTTCTGCAAACATTGGGATTGTGTGAGTGTTAATGTGCATAAGTGTATCAGACTCCTTTCTTCTCTTACCTGTGATTTGGGGTGAAGTGATATCACTAAAGATTTTGCTTCCTGTATTTTATGGAATTTTTAAGTACTGCTTTGTTGATGCAAGCTAAGCAGTATTTTGTGATACAACTGTAGTCTTAAGCAAGACTAGACAAGCAGATTAGATGCTGGTAGTGAAACTACAAATGCTGCTCACATTTAGATATGTTATTAAGATACAACTTCTTCAAGCAAAAGTATAGCGATATATTCAATTAATAGGAGGTCATTCAGAAGATGTAATACAGTAGAAATGTACTGTCAGCGTAGAAACAGTTGTGCTGCATTCTATTCTGTGGTGAGGATAGACTTAAGGCTCAAAGTCAAACCTATACATTAGAATTAGAATTTTCTTTATCTTCTTGTAATTACTGACCAAGACAAACCCTGGAACACATTTATTTAGCAAAATATACAAGTCAACCTCATAGCTTAGCTCATATTAATGTAGATGTACTTTGCAGTCCTGATGATATACAGATATCAGAAGGGGTAAATGATGGACTTGTTTCTGACCAGCTTATCTGGCTTAAAAAAGAAACCTAACAAATACCCCAATCTGTCTTCTGTCATGATCCCAGTGCCACATGCAGACAGTTTGCCAATACTGAAGCCACCATAAACATGTAAACAAGTCTAGATGAGGCAGATTAAGACGCTACGACTCATGAATAAACATGAAACCGACACTGACATGTTAGTCACTCTTCATACTAGCAAAATAACTATTTTGGAGTTTGCTGTAGCCAGGTTCAAAATGTTCTGCCTTTCAGAACTGTCAAGAACATTTGACAAACTTTACACAGGTTAACAATCTCCCTGTAGCGACATTGATGCACTGTTCATGACTGTCCAGCCTTCAGTACCCACTGGCTATGCGGTAAAATGGAACTGATGTTGAAACAGAATAGAAGTGTTGCATATAAACAAGTACAACAAACATAAACAAGCACAACAGACTTTAACTCCTGGCTGATCTTGGTGCCATTTGTGACAAACATGGTAAAAGGTTTCATCAGGACATTGTGATCATATGAAAGCCGTTCCATCAGTTTCAATCATTTAACTGGAATCATCAATGCAAATTGTTCTTGGACACCAACATGAAGTGTGCCAGATTCTAAGTACAAAATGAAATGCTACACTTCATGTTTAAATCCAGCTGAACATGCATTAGGTGTCAGAATAATTAAACAAAAAGCGATTAAATTTGTCTGAAAAAAACAATTGTCAGAAACTATTGTATTCAATGTAATACATTAAACTTACAGCAATAGGCATAAATTACAAAACAGCTGTTTTTCAAGCCCAACGTAAACCCATAGCATTAATGATTTTGAGAACAAAATACCATTGGGAAATACAACACATAGAAAATTGTAAAAAGCTTCTGGGAAGAGTTAACACATTTGTTGTTTGATTTTTTTTCTTTTTTTCTCAGGAGAGGTACTAATGTGGAGAGTTTATTGTGTGCGCATGTACTGATATAGACTGAACTGCAGTGTGGGGGTTGAATATTAATTATTTACTTTAACAGTGCATAGTAGAGACAATTAGACATGCATTGGTATTCCCATAGATATCTAATTTCATGTAAAGAACTACAGAAAAAACAGACACATGGACAAATAAATAAATAAAGAAATAATAAATCTACAAATTAAATTACATAAAAGTATGAAGAACTGTTAAAGCAGTTTTTGCCTTGTTGTCTTTCTGAATTTAAAACTCAGGTCTAAATAAATAGACACAGTACTTACATAAGGATGAGCCACCTCAACAAAAACGTTACACTAATTAATTAATTATTAATTATTAACTAATTGTTAATAATTGTTTTGAGCAAAAGTAAGGAAACAATGATTAATATATACCTCTATGTTTCAACATTGATTTTGTTGGCCAGAGTCACAAAGGCTCTAGTCTCCGGAGAACCCAAAAAGGTGTAACTCTGTCCTGGACAGGACACCAGTCCTTCACATGGCTGAGGGCAGGTCTGGACCTTTAATTCTAGCTATGCGTGCCTCAGTAATGCATCGAGTTTTGTTTTTCAGAGGAAGTTACCTTTTTATGGTAATAACAACCTGCCTAGGCAATCTTAAAATATAATAATAATAAAATGTTTCAGCCAAGCAGTTTTTGTTTGCCCCTTCACTGCAATGTTCTATGCAACTTAATCTGCTTTTAAGTAGTTAAAAAGAAATGTGTACCTCAAATGCTAATCTTTTGTAAGTATACATTAAAATAATTGTCACTGTTAATATGTGCATGTTATACAAATATTTTGAGAATATCAGTAAATTTAAACTTGTCAAATTCTTTATTTAAATTAGGATTGTGGCTTTCATATTCTTTTCATAAATTATATCAGTTAGCATTAGCTTGGTCTTTACATGTCTAGCTTAAAACTGACACTGTAGTGAATAAACTAGAACAAAGGTTTAGCGTGAATCCAAAAAGCAAAGAATGCTACTTTCTTAAGATCAAAAAGAAGACCATTGTAATTGGATTATGATACTGCAACACATATAATGAAAAACACAAACTATATATTTTTATAGTTGAAGAAATTAATTACTTACCAAATTATTTAGACAACTATAACATAAATTATTGTTTTACTCATCAGTTTTCCTACTTGCGCTCCCAAAGTCCTTTCCTTGTTGCCTCCAAAAGTTTTTTCTGCTATTTTTCTATTTTTCAGAAATTTGAGTGTTGACCACTCAGAACTGTAATTTGTTTTTTATTTTTACGTATTCTGAGCATTGGAGAAGATAAGTGCTTACTGATTTGACTAGCTTGCACCCTTTGCCACTGACTAAGCACCAGCTCCACTGCGACCCTGTCCAGGATTATGTGGATAAGAAAGTGAATAAATGAATTAATGATGAATGAATGAATGGTGTGTTTCCTGTGACAAGTACTTGAGCCAATGACAAATAATATCAATCAAGAATTAAAGGTTTATCTGGTTTGCTCCAAAAGGAGGACTCCACCCTGGACTTGCGCTGGATGGAGGACTAGCTGAAAATCCAGACTGTTTGACCTAAATCTGGATGCTTGGCCACCTTAAAGTGACTATATTGTGTGATTAAACCCCTTTTAAGAGAGGCCTGTATTAAATGTTGTTGTAATGATTATATTGTGTTTCTTCAATACATGTATTCATTAGTTCACTTTCTTATTCCCAGACTGCTTCACTTGGATCAACCCCAGGACTAGTACCACAACACCAAGCCACCATGCTGCCCCTGTTTCTTCAATACAATTTCATAAATAATTTAATATATGCCCATAGAAAAGCACATTATTTAAATAGCCGAAGAAAAGTTGGAGCCTTGTTTAGGTGAGTAAGCAATTTGCAGTGGATTTATTTGCAGAAATGAAGACTTCTCTGTGTGAGTTGGGGCGCTTACACACAGTGTCAGTTTTCACAGCTCACTGAATTCAAATCGTGCCCCTCCACCACCCCAAAGTTCACACTGTGAAAGTTCACACTTCAGTGCAGGCAGTATTGCAATAGGGAAACCAACTGTGCATTTGACTTACATCATAATTGGGAAGTTGGAACTCAAAATTACATCATTAGTGGCTTCGGTGTGTTTGTGCTATAAGGTGTGAAAACATGGATGCTTCAACAAAAAACTAAAAAGTCAATAATCTGGTTTCTAAATTGCAGGTTGCAGATTCAACCAGCTGATTTGTATGTACATAGCTAAATCTGAAGAAAATACTACAGAAATTATATTTAAAAGCATAAATTATACGATACTTTATTACACTTGTTATAAAGTAGTGTGAGAAGTAAGCATTTCTAGTTGTTGTCTTTAACATTTCTGTCCTTTAGTCAAATGCACCTTTATGACTTGTTGTCCATCTGTTTCTAAGTACTCTATTAGTCCCTTTTGTTTTGTTCTTAATGGTCAGGACCCTCGTGGGACCCGTACAAATTACATACTATTTACGTGGTGGATCATTTTCAGCAATGTTATGACACTGATGCAGTAGTGGTAAGGTGGTGTGTGTTGTGCTTCTATAAGTGGATCACACACAGCAGTACTTCTGGAGTTTTGAAGTTCCTCAGTGTCACTACTGGACAGAAAATGGCTACCAAATATGCCCAGACACCAGCATCCTATAGGCAGCATCCCGTGGGCATTTAATAAGGATTAGAGGATGCCTAACTCAAACTGTGCATCTACAGATCAGAGAAAACTCCAGCAGCACCGCTGTATCTGATTAAAAGAAACAAACTTGCACACAGTCAGTATCACTGAGAAGGATAAACCAATCAAATAGTACCTGAACTGTGCTGGTCTTTAAGGGCTCCTGACCATTGGAGAAAAGTTAATGGGTCCTAAGAGTATTAGAGGAACATAAAGGAAATTATAATGGAAAATTAAAGGAATATAAAGGAAATTTATATGGTACACGGAACTGATAATATGGACAATGTGTGGTATGTAGAATCCCAATGTAGTATAGAGAATACCTAATAAAATGATCGGTGAGTGTAAACTGTTTAATGAAATAACTGCATGAAATAACACATTTTATGATATATTTGTACTTGTATTTGAAATTATTATTTATTTAGTACCATTGTGCACTACACATTTATGCATTAATGCACATATGTATTTGTTCATTTAATGAAGAATTTATTTATTTGTTTAATCTTTTTTAGCTTTGTCTGAAATAAATTCTCCATACGCTATGTCCCCAGGAAGCCACTCTGATATATGCCCTGTTTGTTTTTCAGCATCGCTTGTTATTTGAAGTTCAGGCTTTATTTGGTAAGCTTGCCCAGAGCCTCTTGGCTTTTGCTCTGTCTCCTGCCATGGCCTGGAATCAATCCCCACTTTTACATTCAAGGAAAGACTACAAACTTTGTCAGTACATTTTGTTGGGTGACCTTGACAGTTCACACACGATACACATATACACAGATAATTTATACAGTTCATCAGCACTCCAGTTGTTTGCATTATATTCATTTATTATTATGCCCACTTTCCCAAAAGTAAGGGTCACATACCTCACCTAACCAACAGCACTGGGAACAGTACAGTAATCCACTTTAGACAGGGTATCGATCCATCATACACTTGGAAACTTTAGAGAACATTTGACCTAACTCATGTCTCTGGAAGAGGGAGAATAGACAAACTCTACATAAGTGGACTCCAGGAATGGTTTTCATTGTAATACAAAGAGCAAAGGTTGTATTTAGGAATTTTTACAGACTTTAATGTCTTCCATTCTCCATTTTGGACATATAAAAGTGTGCACACACTACATATCTGTTGTTGGACTTTGGCTTTTTAAAATAAATGTTCCTAATTCTTTTACAATCAGACAAATGCAGTATATTACAATATTTAACCCAAATAATAGTTATTATGAGTCTTTTACGGTATCTACATTTTAGAAAAACTGCAGCTTCACCAACTTACAACAGTTATATTAAAATACTTATGCAAAGCATTTAGAGATATTGTGTAGTTGTAGTATACCTCTTATATCATTTACAAAAATAAAATTCACTGTCTGATTAACAGGGTAAACCCTTTAGTGTCTGAAAACAAATATGTATTCTGTTACGGGATGTGGTGGTTTCTTTTTAGGACCCAAGTATGCGGGATAAGTATATCCCATGTCGTATAATAAGAATGGGGAAATAATATAGAACAACCAAAAAGGGATAAAGAGTGGAGCGTCAGAGTCCTAACATAACGAAACCGAAAGGATAAAGGGGCGTGCTGAGGTTGCGTCCCAAGTGGGAGCAACGCGTGACCTAGTCGCGAGAGGACGCCAAATCATCAGTCGGGGGAAATGTGCATAAGCACGGTTGGGACATCTCTTAAATGACGAGGCACGGAGGTAGTCCAAATGCCAGGGAGCGAAAGTGAGCTCGAAAGTGCATGCAATACTAGAGCGCAAAAGCACCAGACAGTGTACACCGAACCAAGTTGCTGCTGTAAAGAGTGGAAAAGGACGCCGCAGCGCCAGAGGGCGAGTGTGAGCTCTAACGCACACGCAACGCGAGGGGGCGAAGAAATCGCAGAGGTGGCTAAAGCGCAAAAAGGCAAGCTTAAAAGCTCAGAGCGCGCTTGTAGCACGAGTGTGAATAACACACAAAAATAAATTCAAGAACACGAAAATAAACTCAAATACGCGAGGACCGCGAACGAGAAGAAATCGCGAGGAGAGCCGAAGCGCCAGAGGGCGAGCGTGAGCTCTAAAACAAAGAAGCCAGACCGGGAGTGTCCTATTCAGAACAAACTCC
>JAVSBV010123712.1:0-18685 GCA_033117975.1 Parotocinclus spilosoma | reverse complement strand
GCCTGCACCCTCCTACCTTGCAGCACTTATCACACCCCGCACTGCACCTCGCTCACTCCGGTCCTCTAGCACTGCTCAGCTAGTCAAGGAAGGCATCCATCTAGACTCTTCTTTATTTTGGCTCTTAAGTGGTGGAATGAACTTCCCCTCAATGTTCAAACAGCTCATTCTCTGGCTATCTTCAAATGCCATTTGAAGACCCAAAAAAAACACAACCTTTACAGTTTCAGAAGTGTGTTCTTGTTTAGATTCCTGATTATTAAGAATGGATTATGTTACTGATTTCTTAATATACTTGTGTAAGTTGCTCTGGATAAGGGCATCTGCTAAATACTGTAAATGTAAATGTTAGAAACTGTTTTTTTTATATGCGTTTTTCATACTGTTTTTCAGATTTGGGGTTGTAATTAGTATCTCTTCTGTCATCGTTCCAATTGCAATGTGGAGAAATAGAATCTGTGACAGTAAGGCGGTAAATATTTCCATAAAAGACATTTTATCGTCTATTCATGCAGCTCAGGAATGTTCAGACTTCCCTGCTGCTTCTGAACTCAAATGTATGAGAGATACAGCTGTGCGTGGTTTGCATACCATTTCTTTACTGCTTCTGTTTTCTCATTCACTTCATAGTTTAATCTGTTTGTTCATGATCAGCCTCAAAGTGTTTCATTTTGCTTTTGTGCAAGTGCACAGTCAGCAGCATCATTGAAAGTCTTCCATTTGGTTCAGATCAATTCCAGGGCTGTAAAAAGAGTGGAAAATACTTGTGGGATAGGGAAGGAAAAGAGGTTTTCCAGATTTGTATTCTTTTGCAGTACTAATAACTTCATATTAACTGTCCATACATTATATCCGATTAATCCATACGGGGTCGTGGGCCATCCGGTGCCCACCCGGTGCCCACCCGGCACCTCTGGGCAAGAGCAGGTGCAACCTCGTTGAGGATAAAGCTTTAATCACCATTACAACTTTACACGTTTCATGCTACCAGTATTTCTTTCAGCAAATTGTTCAAGGTATGTAATTTATGTACAGCTCAGACAACAGACAATCACAGGCACCAATTTATTTTAGCTTTAATTGAGATTCACTAACTGTCCCCTTACAGAGTGAAGAAGATTTCAGAAATGGATGGCATGATTTCTGAATTTCCAGTACTTGGGAGCGCACCTGTGACATTTTTCACAACGTTTGGACACGCCTGCTTTTAATTGTTCATTATTTTATTCAAGATATTCACTTTAGAATTAGTGCTCATCACTCCTGCCATGTGACTCCCTACATCATGCACTGCTGAATTCCTCATCTGCTCATGAGAGTGAGAGAAAAGATTATACTGCATATCACTTTTTGAAACTCGAAATTTAGAATGTGGTTTCTGCTAAATGTGTATATATGTTTTTAACAGATTCCCATTAGTCAAAGTATGGTAAGCCGATGTTAAGTTTGCTGCTTTGTTTTGGATACCCTTTTTGTATAGACAAACTTGACTAAGAAAACCAGGTAAGAAATAGATTTGTATTATTTTAACATATGCATTTAAAAGTAAAGATGGCTTTATAAATGAGAAGCAGAATTTTCAGTAGGTGTGCTCAAAACGTTTGACCGGTACATCATGTAAAAATTTAGACTGTGTAGAAATGTAGAAATTTAAAATGTGAGCAAAGTGTAGTTCTGATAAAGTACTTAACTTAGTTATATTGAAATAATTTTCTCACATGGAAAAATTTTCACAATTAAAATACTTTAATTGATTTACATTAAACTGTATAAAATTGTATAATTTCCTTAAAACTGTGCACCAAAAAAGGGATGATACAGTGGAAAGTAAGCGTACCTTACATTTGAAAACATGAGCATCACTGCTGCATCGGGGCATCAAAAATGTCAATGAGGTTTAATAGAGCGTTTTTGCTGATGGACAGGGTAAAGTGAGCACAGCTGCAAACAATATTACAGCACAATCATTTCATTCTTATAACATGCAATGAAAATTACATCACAGGGAGTGAAATAAATGAGATTTTTACTCCCAAGATTTCTAAATAGCAAGGTATTAGTAATACCTGGCCATTTGTTAAGCCACTGAGTCACAGCATACTAAAAATTAAAAAAAACATTCCAGTAATACTATTGCTACATGTTAATCACCCACTACCTAGTAATTATTATGATGATGGAGAGGGTAATGCAACCAGGTAGTACATTTTAGAATAGTGATAAATGCAAGTTATAAAAGACTACATTACATTAGATTGGATTACATCTTACAAAATACAAGCATCTGTACTGCATGGTTGTTGATTTTGCCTACTGGGTGAGGTGTGATGTTGAGAGAAGTTAGTGGTAGGGCCGGTGGTGTGGGTACTGCGGGTACAGCCCGTCATAGTGATACTCGCGCCATTGCTCTGTTTTTTCCCGGTTCCTCTCGTACTGCTCTGGATGTGGTAGAAGAAAGAGCACTGTTTTAATAAAGTCTCTATTACATAAATAAATTAATTCATACTAGCTTCTATGCTCTTCTCTGTACTGGTAATTTGGACCTCTGTAAAGCTGTCCGTTCAAGTCAAAGTGGAATAGAAATTCTACAGTTCGCTTATGCTGTGTTTGTGGTCGTTTTGCATTATAGAAATCACTGTTTGTGCCACTTTTTAAAGTAAACATTAGATTTTTATAGTAGATTAGATTCATGCAGCCCCATGAGAGAACAAATAGCTCCCTAAAGGTCTTAGTTGTTAGTTCTGCCGTTAGTTCTGCAGCAGTGCTAACAACTGCACCACTGTGCTGCCATCATTAATATTTCAATAACATTTTTGGTAACATTAGTATTTCAATTATGTTTTTTAATCACATGGAGGGTCAGCTTCACAGAGGTAGTGAAATGACATTCCCGTGGCTGCCTGAGTGACTGATTCTCTCACTATTTTCAAAGGTGACTAAAAAGCCATCCTTTTTTATTCTGTACTTAACTAAGCTCATCATCAAGTGAGTCTGTACAAGGTAGCGTGCTACATGCTCCAAATATAAACAAGGTTTGGGTATACAAGTATGCATTAAATAACCTGGACAATGGCTGTTTGTATACACACCTCTGTGGTCCTACAGGGTTAATATGCTTATTATTAAGTCAATTAGAATACTTAATCCAGACATTACCTTGTCCCATGCAGAAAGTATTAATAAACACAACGTTCTACTCTGACTGATGCTATGCTCCTTGGCACTGAGATGATGAGCAAGTCTTACCACCCAGGAACTGTCCTTTTGCAGTGTAAGAACCATGCATGGCTTGTGGGTCAGTTTTGAATTAGTTTCTATTTGGGTGTTATTTTCTATTTGTGGTGGAACATTGACGCACAAGCTGATGGAATAACAACAAGAACTGCTTCTTTTTAAAGCAGCACACCAGCGATAAATGTGCAGCATCATTTATTCTTTGTCTTACCTTCTCTTCTCTAAAATATTATCTCACGTAATGTAGGAAAAGGAAAGGTGCTACATAATAGCATAAATGATTTTGTGTGTGTGTGTGTGTGTGTGTGTAAAATGTATGGGCATGTTTATAGTACATTACTCCCCAAATCTCCCCACTCCCCACAATTTTTGCAGGGTGGGACATTTTGTTGGTTTCCACGGGGACAAAGCTTTTTTTTCCCCTAAAATTGTGTTTATACAAATAATTGTATAGGGAAAAAAACTGCAGTAACTCAGTACTTGGTACACTACATTATCCTCTATAGCATTGGTAATATGGTGTTTGGACAATGTCCAGATCACTTAATGTGCACCTACACACCTACAGTATGTATCGTTGAGTGACCCATATATGAACAGCACTGTGCAAAAGTTTATGGCCACCATTAGACTAGATATACAATTGTTCCAGCAATTGTATAGTGACCATATATAACTAGTTCTCAGCCTTTTGATTAGCATACAACCAGAAAATACAGGACATTTGTATGCAGTATTTCACTGCGATGCCAAGTTGGCCTATCCACAGTCCAAATGAGATTGATCAGAGATGGTATTTTTACACATGTAGCAGCCAAGAAACCAATTTCATAGTCAGTGTGGGAAGTCTAAGATATGCATAAGATATTATATTTTTGGGTCCACTATACCTTTGCTAAAACATCAAATCTAATGGTGACCTAAGACTTTTGCACAATATGTAATTGATATTTTCATGATTGCTTTTTGGTGAGTGAGTATCTGCTTGAGTTTAGAGTGTTACGTCATTTAAGGTTGCTAATCAATTCACCAGACAGTAGTATGTTAAAAGGACTGTTTGAGTCTCTTAGGCTCTTGGAACCAAACTATTTAGAGCAACAAACACATCTCACCATCTCGAACCTCCTCCACATGGTTCTCGTACTCATTCCTCTGTTCCTCATAGTACTCCCTCCTACGCTCTGTTGCAGCCAACTGCACCTGCTGCTCAGCTGCATAGAAGGAATCATCAGAGTCTTCAACTCTTCATGTGTACACTGGCACTGACTTTATTTAACATGGCTTCATATTTTATTTATTGTCAGTTCAGCTGAGGGTAAACACAACCCTTAGCAGAAATCTTAGTAGATTCCAAATCACATGTACTGTATATTCTTGACTAGACAAAATGACAAACTGTATACAATGTTGCCATTGAATCATCTCTGAAATCAGATAGCTGGTGTGAGATGACGTAGAAGAAGAGACTCTGTGGGTGAAAAAAGAACTAAAAACATGGAGCAAGAAAGAAGACCCAATCTCAGAAAAACAGCCCTAGACAAGGTGCCAGTCTTCATACAAACTTTACTGAGACACTTTAGAGACACAAATGGCCTTTGGGATGTGAGAGGAAACCAGAATACCCAGAAGAAACCCATGCATACAGGGGGAGAACATCAAATTGAACCAGGGAGTTCTGGAGCAGTGTAGTGACAGCTGAAAGGCAATATGATCCATAACAATCCAGGTGTTTCATTCACAACACCACTGCAAATGAAGGCTGTCTGTCAATTGTGGGACAGTAATGCCAACTGTGACAACAAATATCCTTCTCCTCAGCACCTGGAACACAGACAGGTCTGTGTAGAAAAGGTGCCACCTTCGTCTGGATGTTGGACAATGAAACTGTGGGAGCTGCTTGTGCTTGTCAGTGGACCAACTGATCCTCTCTATTGGTAGTCTCCTTGGGCCATCTGGAGCCTGTTTACTGTGTGCCCACACCCTACCAGCTTCTCCTGACAGTTTGGTCAGAACAGCCTAGATGGTGGACAATTCACAGAAACAACCCTCTTCTCCAATTATGTGGCCCAAATGGGCAAAATGTCTCAGTGTCTCATAGAAGCATGTCAAGCGATCAACGATTTCTCACCAAGAGGTATACTATACAAAAGTAGTCTCTGAAATCTTTTTGTTTTTAAACAGTTTATCCTCTTGTGGCCAGTGTCTAATCAGACCACACCTTTACATACCTAGGTGCATCAATCTGACATTTTTAAGTGGGTGATTTCTTTTTTTCAGTGGGCACTGAGTGACTAAAAAAACATGCACCAAGATAGAAGTGGGAGGAAGGCAGGTCAGAACAGTAAAGGGATCATTTGCCAACACAGAAACAAAGGCACTCGCTCAGCCTTCTCCCTTAAGTCCTTCCCTCTTTTTCTTATCCAACACTAACAAACTTTTAAGTGCAAGTTTAATACATTATTATCACAAAATACTATTTTGTACTGCAGATGTACTGCATTTCACAGATTAATGGAAATGGAACTAGTCATTAGACATTTAAAACTTACCAACATACTCTGCATATAATTTCGGGGATCTGCGGCCACGACGTTTGAAAAAATTTGAGGCTTCTGATGCTGGCATGAATACACGTTTAGATGACCCTAAAGGCAGTGTGGTTAGAGAAGAAATACAACTATTTTGCAGATTTTACTTGAGAGATGGAGTGTTTAGGTTTCTGTGTGTGTGTGTGTGTGTGTGTGTGGGACTCACCCTGAGGTTCACTGTCTTTATGATCCTTCACTGCTGCACTTTCTACCTCACCTATAACTTGGCAGAGAAAGGACAGAAAAACAGAGTTCAGTTGGTGGTGGGTAATTATAGCTGAAATACTCATCTCAGAGTCTTTTGTAATTGAACTAATGTCTGAACATATTGGATCCGTTAAGAGAGCTGAAATGCTATATACTTTCAGAAGTCGTAAACAAAGCACATTCAATTAGTGTATGGCAGTTGGTAGAGTAGGGATAGACATATAAACAATACTTTATTAATCATAGGTCCTTTAATTATATGAAATATGCATGAGAAATGTTATTCTCAAATTCAGATGAAAAGCACTGGTTATTTGTAGACCATGGTGTATTTTACTGTGACCTGGAAAATAAAAATATAAAGTTGCCAGTAGTTAGAATTATAACAGTTTGGTGATTTATGCCAAATTTTGTGGACTGGCATCCTGTGCACTTTCACCTGCCCCCATTACCTTCTAATGCCCCCTTCTTCTGTGCTTTTGTGGTTTGCATTATGCCCAAATTAAAATTATAGACAACCCATACAAAGCAAAAACTAGAGAACCAGAGGACACAAAAATCCCACAATAATTGGAGTACTGATAACTTTGCATAATAGACATTCTGAATCAGTTTTGTATCTTCTTATATTAAAATTCTATTAACTGTTTCATCATATAACACCTATTTAGATTTAAGTGACAGAATGAGGTTGTTAGGCTCATCTGGTATAACACTTTTCCAAAATTTCAAAGTAACTGAAGTGGTAAGACAGGTTTCTGTATTATACTTTAAATATGTAAACACAAGACTTTTTTAAAGCATCATCTAACTAATTTTTTTTTTTAATTGATTGAAAGTGTATTGAAAGTTTCAATACACTAATAGTGCCATACTTTTAATGTACACATATTAAACTTAGACTTAAAAAGCTTTAAAGCCAGAATGTCTGTTGTATGTGTATTCTATTATTATCACACCGTGATAAGTGCAATAATTAAATAAATTAAAAAATTTATCACTATCATATTCAAAATGTTCGCTTTATTTTTTTCTTCACACACAGAGCTAAACATTGCTCCACCATACTGCCTTTTTAGTTATTTTTAAGCAGTTTTTAAAAGTGTCCTCACAATGATATATAAACATCACACACAAACACACACACACACACACACACAAATACATAAGCAAGGCACATGGCAAGGAAGGCACTCACCAGTTAGGATAAGTAGGGTGGGCAGCAGGGCCAGCAGTACTAGGTGCAGCCAGACCATGGTTCAGGCAGTATGTGAGAGTATGTGCTCCAGGTAGCACAAATATAGCAGTCAGACCTGGCTTAATGTGTGAAGAGACTTTGAAGGAGAGCATGAGTAGGGAGGATGCAAGGGAGGGGACAAACTGAAAATCCAGGAGTTCAAATGGAAACTGGCCGAAAATTTTGAGATCTGAGAATGTATAATGCATAAAAAAGAAGATAAAAGAAGCTTCATATTAATACACATTGTTTTAGAATGTGATGTTCAGTTGTAGTTCGTCTACAAAGGTTTGGCCATAAAAAGAATTAAGACTACTATATGTTATGCTTTGACAATAAAAAAGTTGTAGTCAGGTAAAACTAAATCAGCCAGAAGTTACATTATATAGCCAAAAGATTGTGGGTATTCAAAAATTGTCCCCAAAAACATAGGTGTATTCGTTTTGCATTTGTTCCTGCCTTGGTTGCTACAATAGCCTTCACTGTTCACTCATAACAGAATAATGAAGGACTGATTGGTTCTGTCTCTTGTTTAAATGATTTCCTATGTTCTCCCTGCCTCAACTCTCTCTCATCTACATGCATACTCCAGTAATAGCTTATAGGGCCTCTACCAGAGTTGTCTATCACTGTTTGGTACCAGTCTTGAGCCAGTTGAATCAATTTTTGGGAAGCCTTGTTCAGCTTATTCAATTGCTTTCAGTGTTACAAAGTAACAGGTGTATTTTTATTGTACATTGGAAATGTACAATAGAATATTAGAAAATTGAAAAAGAAGTACATATTCAGCAAATCAGTGACATTGATGTGTTTCAAAATTTCAGCATCACTCACTGCTATGTCTGATCCACCGACACCAGTGAAACACACACTAGCACACCACCACCAGTGTTACTGCTAGACTGACAATATCCCACCAAATTAAAATATCCAAAGTATAATCCTGTGTATGGTGTTCTGTGACCACTGATGAAGAACTAAGGAACTGTCCAGCAACCGATGACCTACTGTTTCTGACCTTACATCTACCAGTCTAACAGACTGGACAGTTCAGTGGATACACTGTTTAACTTCAGCAGCAGCAGCAGCTCCACATGCTTTGTTTTGGTCCTGTGGGTTCCTGAGTATTCAACACGATAAAAGAGGGCTATCAAAGTATGTAGAAAAACAGGTGGAGGTCTACAAGGTCTAATCACATAACTGCAAAGTGCATCTATACTGCTCCCAAAAATTAGGGGATAATTAAAAATTATTTTGATGAACGTGTGATCAGTATACATTATATGTGGAGCTAATGGACAATGGCTAGTGTAGAAACAAGGGGTGTTAAATAACGTGACCATTCAGTGTATATACAGTGTTACTAAATGTCTTATTACATTTAATTCTTTGGGTGGCACGGTAGCTTGGTGGGTAGCACCACTGCCTCACAGTAAGAAGGTCCTGGGTTGAATCACAGGGTGAGGCGGCGTGAGTCCTCTCCGTGTCTGTGTGGGTTTACTCCCACAGTCCAAAGACATTTGTGTTAGTTTAACTTTACATTAAATTGGCATGTACGTGTATATACAGTAGGGTCTTGATGTAATCTTGTGTGCTGCTGAAGTGACCACTGATGCAGATAACTATGTTTATTAATCCAAACAAAACTGGCCATTCCTCCTCATTTTGTAGTACAGGATGCAACAAGTGCCCTAGTGTGTGAGTGTATGTATGAGGGTGTAAGTGTGTGTGCCCTGCGATGGACTAGCGCTATGTAGGTTTGTTCCTGCCTTGTGCCATATACTGCCGGCTAGGTCTCACGTGACCCTTTCAAGGATTGCGCAGATAAAGAAAGTGATGTTGGTGTGACGAGTGGGATGCAACCAGTGTTAAGTGGCTACTTTGCTAATTACCAGAGTAGCCTGCATACAAGGTGTGTCGGAGCTATAGAAACATTAGTACAGTGTTCTGAATAACTTTTGCCTGCACATATTTGTATTTATGCACGGCTGACTCCTGAAACCAGCAGCTCACCTGGAGTTGTCTTACATCCAGAAGTTCATCCACAATCTGTTCCAACAGTTGAAAAACCCTGATATATTTCATAATCCAATGGGACAAGCTAGAAGACATTATGCAATCTATGAGAGTAAAATGCCCAAGTCCACAAATGAGAAGGGAGATGGTCCAAGCTGTGGTTTGGGAGATGACGTTTTTTAGTAAAAGGAAATCGACTGAAGTTGCCAAAAAGGTGGTGGCAAAATATCAAAAAACTCTGCATGTCACAATCAGGGGAGATGTAACTGAGCCAGAGTATCACTTCAAAGTCAATGTATTGCATAATAGGGTAGAGAATGTTAAATGATTTACAACCTCATACAAAAAAAAAAACTAAAAGAATCATACAAAGTATACTGACACAGATTAAGTCCCTCAAGAACAGAAAAGCAGCAGTCCAGGATACTTATGGATGCATTAACTGGGATTTAAAATCCCAGCACCAGAGAGCCATCAGGAAAAGAAAAAAATTGAAAAATGATTTCTTGGCAAACTGATTTCCAGGGAAAGTCAAACTACTAAATGAACCTGACTTTCTGCACATGCTGTTATGTGAAAGACACATGCCTGGCAGGGGAAGTACAAATGGATAGGGTTCACATTCCCCCCACCATTATGGTGTATGGTTAGTTAACCTTTTTTAGCTCCCTTTGATATATTTTCTCATTTTTGAATTCTTTCTTAAATATATGCTTTATCTAGACAATCTTTTGCTGTTTTTGTTACTACAAGTGTAAATGGTTGGTCTAATGGACTTTATCTCCCCTAAACCTGCATTTACACTGTATAAATAGTATTGATCGAGCAAATGAACTGGCTCTGTAGAATTAAAAACATGCTAAGTGTGTTTTAAGAAATGCTTTAAGAACACAAGTCTTGTTGTAATGTCTTTTGTTTTCTACCTTTTTTCCACGTGGTGGAGTGGAATATTGTACATGACATCCACTTCTTTGTATCCTCCTTGTGCCTGATGTCTGGGAGCTATTATTTCTTACCCATCAGAGCTGGCCCCTGAGTTTCTGCAAATGTGTGTCTCTTTGGATTGGCGTATTCCAGCGTTTTCACAGCATTGAACTGACATGGAGCCACAGATTCTCAGTATGCAGCACTGTCACTTCAGACAAAAAAGGTCCTAAATAGAAATTGATTTTTTTTTCGCAACAGTTTAAAACTGTAAACATCTTGGTTCTGAATTTGTAATTGTGATAAATGACATGGGATTAGCTGAGATAATATTAACTTAAATATCTGTATCAAATGTATCATTTATCATGGGCCTCCTGTTTGGGTGTGACTGTCACAAATTCCAAATAATACTTCAGTGTTTCTGTGTTTTTTTCCAGTAATGTTGTTTTGTAAAACATCTCTTTGATTTCTTAGAAGATAAAAGGATTTAAATGTATCATAAGGTAAAATAAAAAAAGAAAAGACAACTTTTTAGGAAACGTCTTCTAACCCTGTCACATACAAATGAAGATCCTACAATAAAATGCAGAATGTAGAAATATTACTCCCACATTAAGATGAGTTTCTCAGACAGCCCATTGTATCCAGTGTTTATCTTTCCTCTGGTTCATTTAGCATACGGAAAAGAATTTGACACACTAAATAAACTATGCCGTTCCTCTCACATTAAATCCAACTAGAAAGAGCAAGCATAATCCAGGCCTTAAATAAGCAAAGCAACACATTTATACAAACTCTATCATAGTTTGAAGGTAGGTAATTGGCACTGACAGCTAGTTTAATATTATTACTATATTGAGTTTAATGTTCAGTTTTATCTGATACTGCCACATTATAGACAGTAATTGGAAATGTGAAAAGTGCCTCTGTCTGGGTACTGATTTGACAATAATTTATTAGGTCTCTCAAAGTCTCCTTTAATTACTTACTATAATGTGGGGGCACCCTGGTCTGTGCCATGTATCATAAAGACAGCCCACACCATCACACAGCCAGTTAGGTTATTTTTACACATTCAAACAGATGTTCTAATAAATAAGGTGACCTATTTTTTTTTTATTTAACATCTGTTTCAGTTGTTGAACGGTACAAAGAACCTAACTGTATGTATGATGTTTGTGTGAGAGTGGGGGCTGTGACTTTATGATCCATGGCACAGACATGGGTGCTCACATGATAGTGTGTGTTTGCTGTACCCTATTGCAAAGGCATACAAAGTTTGAACCTGCTATTTCCTACAAACACTTGTCCATGTAAACCATCAATCGGAACAAATCTAAAAGTAATTAAGCTGAAACAATATACAATACAGAACAAAATAAAATAGAGGCCAGAGCTGACAGTAAAAGTCTTTAGAAACGCAAAAAAACTGTACGTGTTCATGTGTATGGTAAAAAATGCAAAGGAAATTGCCAATTGCCATTTGTTGGATTTTAAATAAAACTTTATCTTTATGTGAATGTAATGATGAAATATGTAAGAACATTTTTACAGTGAAAGGACAAGTTTATTGGGGTAAAACTGTCCAACTAAAAGGAGGGCCTAGTGCTCTGTTAGTTCGCCTCTAGCTTGGAGGCAAGATGATATGCTGTTGGATATTATAAAGTAGCATATAATATCCTGTGGCACATTTGCCCACAGATGTTGCAGCAGGGCCTGTAGCAGTGGTGGCTGTGGGTCTTTCAAAGAGGGGAAGTTCATTGTCAGCTTACATCATAATATTTGTAAATGTATTTATACATAAATTGTGCCCTTCGATCCTTATCAAGCAAATGACCTGTGACCCTATAGTACCAAGTATCATCTTTTTTAGGAACTTGTCCAGTGTCCCCACAATGGCCAGCTGAGCTAGGCTGCTTGGACGGCCTTGGCCCATTGTTGCGGGTGTAAGACTTCAGCCTTTTAAAGAAAATAAAATCCTTTCTACGCATGCATATGTAGCTTATATTGTTGCCACTAATGATAACAGTTGGTGCAGCTGAGGCACTGCACTGTCCAGCAACGAACTAACGCAACAATGTTAAACTCGAACAAGGAAATACTGAGAATGTGTTTTATTTACAATATAAGAAATAAAACTGGCCTGTAGATACTGTACATTTGTAGGTTGTTGAAGCTGGCATACCGGCTGGTCCCATAAATGCTTGATTGGTATTAAATCTGGTGACCGAGCACACCAGCAAAGTATTGCTATCTGGCAGAGACATTCCAGGGAAACCTTTGCTGTGGCAGTGAGCATTATCTATCTGGAAGCATTATTCTATCTGGGGGTGGTATTATTTTTTTCAATGGGTATTTAAGCCTACAGGCCATAGACTTAGACATAGACATACTGACTACTGTACTGACTACTAAATTACTCAATTACTAAATTACAATATAACAATTCCATAAGTTTCCAGCTGGTTACCAATCAGTTAAACAACTTTAAGCAATGGACAGCAAAGTATTGTTTTTTATTGTTAAATCCATATTATAAATATCAGCAAAATTGTTACAGCAAAATTGTTACCTCGTCATAAGCATATTAATACACATTTACTCCCTCTCATATATATCTCATATAAATTAACCCTTCAGTAAGAAGAATTACACAGACTTACAACTAACAGAATATTTTTTTTAAAAAGGCCACTTAGGATGGTTTAGGTAGAATATTGCCCTACGTACCGCAAATTACACATTTAGTCTACAGTTCCTTTCAAAGCAGCCAGATTACACACTGAAGCATTTTTTCTTTAGATAAGTTCACAAGTTCAGATGTTGATTAGAGGAGGCAGATTTTATAACCTTTTATTGATTTTATCTTCTGACAATCAGACATGCTATAACAGTTACTGTTTTCTGCTCTCTCTTATCTGCTCTGTGTTAAAAACAGCTCCCATTACTTGCCAGTGTTACTTTTGAATTAAGGCATTATGAAAACCCCGCGGATTTGAACCCATCATTCTTCCTACCCTAAATCTTTTTGTGTGTCTCATCGACTACATAAATTCATTGGATAGTGTTGTCAGTCGCTCTTAAGCTTGTATGTTTTTCCTGTGATAACCAGCAAACTGAATCGCCGATCACAGGGATTTTCTCTCTCCATGGACGAGTCGTCCCCTCAAAGCCCAGGTGTCCTTCAGGCACAAAACAAATATACATTTAATAGGAACACACCTGTGACACTTGAAAACACACAACAATGCAATCATCAATGACTACTGGCCTTTTACGATATCTTTTAAAAAATCCGGAATTTAAATAAATTATAAGTATACAGTGTGACTGTGAAAAATGTCCAGCAGGAAAGATATGGCAGCATTTCTAGATCGCTCATGTTTTGCTTAAGCAGAACTGTCTTCAAGTAGATTAGGCAGGAGTGTTACTGTGAATACAGGTCAGAGCCACAAGGAAGAATGGCAGCGGAAGGGACCATTTTAGATGCTATGGACTCTTTACAAACAACTAAAAGTGAGAACTGTGGAGTATAAAAGTGGAGCATATTAGATTGCGTGGAATTGAATTACATTTACAAAATCCAACACTGAGCAAAAAAACGTGTCTGTAAACCTTGCTTCTCGATAGTTGCGTCTGGATGAATCAACACCAGCAATCTCTTTAGCCATAAAATGGTAAGATGGTAAGCAATACAGGGTGCGGTAGATGTCTTCAGACGACCACTACATGGCTTGTCAATCACAGTACCGGTTTCTCTGAATTTGGCTATGAGGGATGCAACAGTAATGTATAAAATTGGTGGTCTTTCTGGGTGTCGGTTGTTGAAGTCTAGAAAGGCTACAGCAGCTGTGTTCTCCGGACATTAACATTGTCAATTAAATCTTTAATTACCTGTGATGAACAAACTCTGTGTTCATAACTTTTGAACCACAAGAAATATTGTGACAATTCTGGTCTTCTTCGATATGCTACAAACCACCTTCACACTGGAAAAAAATTGCCCTTGGTCCAATATGGCAGCTTTCAAGATGGCGGCCATTTTTCAGACATAGCCAATAAGATAGAACCCCCCCCCCATCACCCATTACCTGCTGGGGTATTCCTATATGTCATTTTCCATTTTATTTCTGAAATAAATGGGTGTCCTGTGTCTTTTAACTCACCTTGTCTTATTAAAGACAAGAGGCATGTGCCCCATCCAGTGGTGAAAAAGTACAGGGTTTGCTAAAGTAACTCTGTTCTACACGAAATGCAACAGATGGAAGGACATACCAAATGCAATCAAAGGATAATTTAAACATGTGTAAAGGAGGGCCCCAGGAAGCTAATCTAATCCCTTAATTTGAATATGCAAGCACTGTAATCAAACACAAGCAAAATTGTGATGCCTCATTAATATAACAAATGGAGGCACTTAACTGAAAAAAGCCCTACTTATCTGTTGGTGATTTGAAGTACATATGAAATGAACTATACACTTAATTAAAGTTGGGACATTATACAAACTGTTATATTACAGGTACATGGTGGCAAATTTACAGTTTCATATTATGTTCCTTTCATTTAGGCCAGACGTTTTCTATTGCTTGTTTCTCGGATGTCCCTACTTAAGAATCTACTAAGGAGGGAGGAAAAAAAATAAAAATAAATCTTTATATTTCAGTACTTTTCAATTTCTCGAGGACTATGTGGAATTAAAACAAGGAAGGAGGAATAAATTGAACCTATAACCATATTTAACCTACAGTTAAATTAAAGTGAATCTGGAAAAAAATGAACAGAAGAAAACGGTTGGCTCGCCATCAGAGGGCGGAAAATTATACATTTTCGAATTTCAATTATTGGTGCTGCGGCGGATCTGAGAGATACCAAAAAAATAGATATTTTTTTGTATTCTACAAATATGATCCATGAAACAAGCAATCGAAAAAGTTTGGCCTTTTATTATTTGTTTGTATTAACCCGTAGTTGTTTTATACAATTTTTAAAAATCCTTGTTTTACGATGGGCATATGTTCCTACAAATCCATCGCAAGTTGAATGCCTTGTAATTCAAAGAGTTTACTATATACTGAACATATCACAGTACAACCTACCTTAAACATGCTTGAAACACTTATATTAAAATAAAACTTTAACATTACCATTAAGATTCTAATTATATTTTATAATAAAGCATTGTTAATTTTGCTTTAGATTACATTTTTGCTTGGTTTTGTCCCTGACTCTCTAGATATGAAGACACGCTTGCAGCCCATGACTGAACAACACATAGCTTTAGTGATGGCTTACAGCCCATTGCATAACAGAAGGGTTGAGTGTTGTGCTATCTAAAATCTGGTTCTGATACACACTAAAAGGGGTTGCATGGAAACACACCTGAAAGGAAACAGTGATACCACTCCCCAGTCTTTTGCTGGCAAGCTCCTGCACCTCGTCACTGATGTTCTCTTGGGTTGTTCCCTTCACTTCAATATAGTGACATTCTCCACTGGCATAGTGACAGGAGATGGACTGAAAACAAACATAAACACAGGTATTACTGCATTTGTAAGAACTTTCAATTGAGAATGTATTACTGAAGCTGAATATAACGCAGGAACATCCCTGGTCTGATCTGTGGAATCTGTTAACTTCCACTCTTTAACAAGGAAAAGCCCTCAAACAAACCTGGACTTAACACTGTCTGTGAATCGTGACTGAAATCTCAACTCACCTGACCAGAGGTGGGACACAAGGCCAATCTACTGTTGGGCCACTATGGAACTCATTTCAAATTACTTTACTGATGTTTCAAATTGTATTTTAATCAGTACTGAAGTTTCACTGTTGCATGCAGTGTTATAAACTCGGATGTTGTAATCTGATGTCTTATTCTCATTAGTTAATTGATGGGAAAAAAGTGATATCAGCATTACATATCATCAATCGGTCATCACAATATTGGCATCTGCCATCATAAAACCCATGTAGGTCGACCACTAGTTGTTACTATACAGCTAACTCGAACCTTAACCGTAGTAACCTAAATCATAACCAAAGATCATATTTCATCAATTTTCAGGTATTATTAGAATTGGGAAAATTCATAAAAATTCAGTCATAAAAAGATTTTTAAAAACACAGACACAAAAACACATATGCCTTCACACACATCACATATTTCACTATTACAAAAGCATGTTTTCTGTCATAAGGAAATGTAACAGATGAATGTATATAAAAATAACATTTACCTGGACACATGATGTTTAATAAAAGTATAAATATTTAACCACAACGTAATTGCACCCCCCAAATTGGCACAGCTGTGGATGTTGTAACTAAAGAGATTGTATTACCTTCAGTTCCACAAGTTCTACTACACGACTATAAAATGTAGTCTTTTATTTTTGTAACTGAAAGAGACTTTTAATTAAGATGCAGCAATTAAGCCACAATAAGATCAACCACATTTTTTTACTCTAAATTGGCCCGGTCTTTCTAACATTGATGTTGACATGATGTTAAAAAACAAAATGAATAAACAAACATCCACCACAAGAGAAATAATGACACTGTATAAAATAAACAAACTGGCAGTGACACACACTATGTTCAAACAGCACATAAAGGTTCACATTTTCATTAAGCACATGTCAAGATTGAGATTGCACCTAAACTAAAATTTTTTTTTTTTTTTTCTGTTTCTCTCTCTTTCTTTACTGTATCTAATTCTAACATGGTTTCAGTTGTACTTGAGGCTAGCATGAGGGGACGTACTAAACACAATGCAATGCACGTCTGTAAGACACTGTAAGTCACTCCTAAGCCTGGATTAGGGTAACTATTAAATAGAGATTTCGATTTGAAATGTCTACACTTCTGTACTGAATCGCAGTTGGAATAGTGACATGTGACTACAAAGCAGAATGTCAAATTTACCCTAATAGATTAAACATTATTAGTCTTTACCTTCCGAAAGCCCTGTGTTTTGTTCATTCCTGATCCATGGATGAGCAAGGGATGAAAAAACACAGTGTCTCCTGACTCCATCTCCAAGTGCACTCTAGGATGGTTGGGGTCAAAGTCCCTAATGCCATGATACATCTTGTTCACTCCATTCTTATTAAGAGATAACAGACATAAAGGGTTTGGAAAATCATTCATTAATGGTGTTTAGAAATACACAAGCGAAAAATGTCCATTTTGCAGTGAAAATCTGCTAAATGACATCACATAGCTTAATTTGATTCCGTTTTTATTAGTCATATCATCAGCCTTTTTCCCCTCCTTTAACACAACAAACTCAGACTTGTTATTGAGTTGATTTATATAGAAAAGGATACATGCTTAATATGTGTGTCAAAACAAATATTATCACCATATGAAGCAACTAGGGCTCTGAATAAGTGGTTGTCACTTATCACAATTTATTTAAACATATATCAAGCCACTAGTGAAAGTGTTTCTATTTTGTGCCACATGATGCTGTTTCCGGGATATTTTTGGATTGTAGACTTTTCTCAGTAGACTTACAGTAGTGAAACTTTGGTGTTTAAAAAAACTTCCAGCAGCACTGCTGTGTGTGATACACTTGTATTAGTGTAACAACCACCACATTAGTGTTACTGCAGTGCTGAGAATTACCCAGCATCCAAATACACTGCTCACAAAAATGAGGGGATATTTCACAAAAACTGCTGGACAATCTGAGCCTATCCATGTTTCATCACTGTCAGTGTGTATTGTTAGTCTTGGATGATCATACACCCTACTGAACAGTCAATGGGTATCGCTCGCATCCAGTTTATCATGCATATCTTCTCAATCACGATAATGGAATTTGCATTTCATTTGCTTTTCTGATTATTTTGTTTGATACATTTAAATGAATAATAACATATTCATTTTGAAATATCCCCAAATTCTTTTGAGCAATGAAATGAGCATACCTTATATGTTATGGTTCTGCCCACCGAAGGGTAAAAGGGGTTTACCATAATAATGGATGGACTGGTCTGTAATTGAATAACTACAACTCCATCTATATGGGAAATTAGTGTAGAAACAAAATATTTTAATGTTTTGGTTGATCCGAATGCAAACAAACTTATGTGCCACTTTATTCGGTAGCCCTGTGCAAATATGTGTTAATGCAAATCGCATGACAGCAAATGAATTAAGGCATGCAGACAGTTAAGATGACCTTCTGAAGTTCAAATCAAGCATCAGGTTAACAAAGATATGTGATTTAAGTGACTTTGAACTTGGCATGGTTATTGGTAATTGAGGGGTCTGAGTATTACAGAAACTGCAGCTCTATGGGCATTTTCACACGCAGACTCAGACCAACAGACACAGACATACAGTGGTATGAAAAAGTGTTTGCCCCCTTTCTCATTTCCTGTTTTTTTCATGTTTGTCATACTTAAGTGTTTTGGAACATCAAACCAATTTAAATAGTAGTCAAAGACAACACAAGTAAACACAA
>JAVSBV010123681.1:0-18691 GCA_033117975.1 Parotocinclus spilosoma | reverse complement strand
AGATCTGTGACCCTGTCGTACCAACAAGGCGTCTTTTCCAGGGACTTGACTAGTGTCCTCTCAACTTAGAACAGAATAAAAACTAAAAAAATTAAAATGAAATGCTCCCACGGATGTTTACACCAAAAGATCGCTGATTCGCTCATTTCGCTGTCAATCAAAAAGGGTTTCAGCATCATCCAATCATCATTCAATTCTGAGTACTACTACATATTAATTTAATGTCACAGTGAAAGAAAATACTTTGCTGACTGCATCAATCAAACATTATTCCAGAGGTAAGGCCAGAATTAGGAAACTGGGAATAATCTTAGCTAAGTAGCATCACCTTTGTACCATGCATAATGTTACTTGTGTACCCTTTTTTCCACAGGTAAAAGTACAGCACTGTAAATATTCATCATACACTAGTCTAGTCCAGAATACAAACCAGCTCAAAAATGTTTTACTTTTTCATTTCCAAAATGTCCACTGTTTGCCTTTATGAAGGCTATGTTTCAATGACCTTCTGCCAGAAACTTATGTTCTTAACAACACTGCAATGGTTTTTAACAAAGTGTCTACACAAAACTGAGATCTGATTTTTTTTCTTGAAAAAGATTCATGTGAGAATTTACAAGCAGCCTTACATGTAAATTCTGAAGAAAAAGCAAAACTAAGATAGTGATGGTGATCTGTCCCTGGTTGTTACCTGTGATGCTGCTGTAAGTGACTGAGCTGTCTGAAGGATTTCTGGCAGTAGGAGCAGGTATATGGCTTGGCACCACTGTGGATTCGGATGTGCTGGGCCAGGTAGCTGGAGTTGGCAAATGATTTGGAGCAGTGGGGACACTTGTGCGGTTTGCTCTCTGTGTGTTTTCTAAGAAGGGTTGAGGGGGAGAAAAGGAGAGAAAACAGTGAGATAGCGATCTCTTACTTCTTAAGTGTGCCACAAAATACAACCATTAAACCTCTATCATAAAATACGGACATTACAAAAATTGCAACCCCAAATACAAAAAAAGCGGAACGAAATGGAAGACGCATTAAAAGATCACAGTGGTCCTTAAATGCTCCTTTAAAAACTTTATTTAATTGCAGACAGTGTGAAAATTTGTTTACTGTTTTGTTTAATCAACTTTATTTTATTTGTTAATAAACATTCATTCTTGCGTTTCATGCCTGAAACATATTCTAAAAACAGTTGGGACCTAAATAATATATGGCTATAAATTTATAACATGATTTCAAACAGGTGATTCAACAAAATGAAAACAAATATTTATAACCATGATTTCATACAAAAGCAGTATCCACAAAAAGCTGATTCTTTAAGGAGCATAGGTGGGCAAAGGATCCACAGTGGTCAACAAATGGGTGAGAAAATTATTGAAATGTGTAAACAAAATACATTGACTGACTATAAATGAATGCACGTCCTCACTGCAATTCTTCCAAAAAATACCTAAAACAGTGATTGGCCTGTAGTGTTTTTATTAAATAAATCGCTGCTTCCAGGCCATTCGGACTCTGGATTGTGTTTTGTTTTACTTTTGGTATCTTTAATTTTTCGCTGGTTCAGGACAGTTTGAATTTTGCGTCTTTTGGACTCAGCATTATAGTCGTTTTTGGACTCTTGGCTCCGTAGCCGTTCTGTATATTCTGCTCTCCCCCCTACAGGATCCTGGATTTCCGGCACCTCCTGCTTGCCCCGCAGGGAAACAGGGGCTCTTGTGGGTGGACCCTGTGGATCTACCACACACCGGATCACCCTTCTGGGCAGCTGTCGTCTGGTGCCTCGACGGTGGCTTGGCCTTCCGCAAGGCCAGGTTGGATCTCTGCCCATCCTTGCTCCACAGAAACGTAACCTTTTCATTTTAACATCACTAGCCATAACCTACCCCTGCCCCAACTATTTTAGAAAGGCCTGAAGTGCAGAAATGAATGTTTATTAACAAATGAAATGTTCACCACACAAATCGTACATAATATCCTGAGTTCATAATTTCTGGAATGAGACAAAAGTCAAAATAAATTTAAGTAACACTGCAATTTTTTAAAAATAATATTCTCCATACCCTCCCAAATCTTTTTCTGATTAAGGGGTGGTAACAAAGCTGCCATTCTTTATTAAACATTTATAAATACCGTGTGTGTTGCTGCAAGTGACTGAGCTGTCTGAAAGATTTCTGACAGTAGGAACATGTGTATGGCTTAGCACCACTGTGGATTCGGATGTGCTGGGCTAGGTAGCTGGAGTTTGCAAATGATTTGGAGCAGTGGGGACACTTATGTGGTTTGGCCTCCGTATGTGTCTTAGCATGGATCTGCATCTCCGACTTGCTGAAGAAGGTCACAGAGCACATTCGGCACCTAAATTAACAAAGGTAGTGGGGAAAAAAAGATACTGCAGATGTATATATGAAAATGCAATCAGTACAAAGCTAAAGCTAAAGTAAAAATATGTAATCTCAGCACTATATCACATAGTAGTGAACCAGACATTCAGATGTGCATTTGGAATTATTTAGTAAACAAAAAAGTGTTAAACAAACCAGTAGATTCTTTAAATTAGGCACCTTTTGCTTAGATGACAGCTTCACACATCTTGGCATTTTTTTCAGTCAGCTTTATTAGGTAGTCACCTGGAATGTCTATCAGTTAACATATGTGCTTTGAGAAAGAATAAATTTCTTCTATTTATTTCCCTCTTGATGTGTTTGACACCATGAGTTGTGTTGTGAAGAGGTAGAGTTGATATATAGTGATTAATTCAAATCAATATTATGGCAAAAACTTCTCAACTAGATAAATTTAAAAAAAAACATTACATCATTACTAAAAAATGAAGATAAGTCAATTTGAAATTTTGAACTCAAAGTATCCCTAAGTGCAGTGGCAAAGACCATCAAACGTTATGATTAAACTGGCTCTTATTAGGACCTACCAAACAGAAAAGACAGAAAGAACAAGTTACCTCTGTTCCACATGATAAGTTCATAAAAGTTAACAGCCTCAGAAATCGCAAATTAACAACACCCCAGATAAGTGCCCACCTGAATGCTTCACAGAGTACCACACACATTTCAACATCAGTTGTTCACAGGAGACTGCGTGAATTTGAAATTTAGGATTTTTGGTTTTAAACAACATAAATAGTATTGGGGTGCTTTGCTGGTGCTCTTCTGGTGACACAGTTGGCAATTTAATTTAAATCCAAGAAACACTTAATCAGCACAACTACCACAGCATTCTGCGGCGACATGACATCCCATCTGGTTTGAATTAATGTGGGACCATCTTGTTTTTCAACAGGACAATAAGCTCAAACACACCTCCAGACTATGTATGAGTTGAGTTGTGTGTGAGATGGCCTGGCATTGAGATGAAGGTAAAAGAGCCAACAAGTGCTCAGCGCCTCTGGGAACTCATTCAAGACTGTTGGAAAACCAATTCAAGTGATTACCTCATGATGTTTACTGTGAGAATGCCAATGAGTATGCACAGCTGTAATCAACCCCGAAAACATATTTTGGTTTGTTTAACACTAATAAGTTTACTACATGATTCCTTACCAGTCTCGATGTATGGAGACACACACACACGAACACACACACACACACACACACACACACACACACACACACACACACACACACACACACACATACACACACACACACATACACACATACACACACACACACACACCCCTTTAAATTTATCACTGTGTCATTGCAGCCATTTGCTAAAATTAAAAAAAGTTCAATGTATTTCTCATTAATGTACACTCAGCATCCCATCTTGACAGGAAAAACACAGACGTAGAAATGTTTTGCATTATTATTCAGACCTTTTGCTCAGTATTTAGTATTTGCACCCTTTTGAGTTAGTACAGCCAGGAGTCTTTTTGGGAATGATGCAACAAGTTTTTCACACCTTGATTTGGGGATTCTCTTCCATTCTTCATTGCAGATTCTCTTCAGTTCCATCAGGTTGGATGGTGAACATTGTTAGACAACCATTTTCAGGTTTCTCCAGATATGCTCAATTGGGTTTGGGTCAGGGCTCTGGCTGGGCCAGTAAAGAATGATCACATAGTTGTTCTGAAGCCACGCCTTTGTTTTAGCTGTGTGCTTAGGATCATTGTCTTATTGGAAGGTGAACCTTCGGCCCAGTCTGAGGTCCTGAGCACTCTGGAAAAGGCTTTCTTCCAGAATATGTCTGTACATTCATCTTTCCTTCAATTGCAACCAGTCTTCCTGTCCCTGCAGCTGAAAAACACCCCCCATAACATGATGCTGCCACCACCATGTTGGCCACTGTTGGGATTGTATAGGGCAGGTTATGAGCAGTGCTTCATATCGCTTAGAATTAACGCCAAAAAGTCCAATCTTCATCTCATCAGACCGGAGAATCTTATTTCTCAAAGTCTTTCATGTGTTTTTTGACAAACTCTATGCAGGCTTTCATAGGTCTTGCACTGAGGAGAGGCTTCCACAGGGCCACTCTGCCATAAAGCCCTGGTGGATGGCTGCAGTAATAGTTGACTTTGTGGAACTTTCTCCCATCTCCCTACTGAATCTCTGGAGCTCAGACACAGTGATCTTTGGGTTCTTCTTTACCCCTCTGACCAAGGCTCTTCTCCTACGATTGCTCAGTTTGGCTGGACGGCCAGGTCTAGGAAGAGTTCTGGTTGTCCCAAAGTCCTTCTATTTAAGGATTATGGAGGCCACTGTGCTCTTAGGAACCTTGAGTGCTGCAGAATTGTTTGTAACCTTGGTCAGATCTGTGCCTTGCCACAATTCTGCCTCTGAGCTATTTGGGCAGTTCCTTCAACCTCATGATTCTTATTTACATTAACATGTACTGTGAGCTGTGAGGTCTATATAGACAGGTGTGTGTCTTTCCTCAGGTAAGAAGGATAAGAATAAATGGACAGCTTGTGAGTTAAATATGAGTGCCAACAGCAAAGGGTCTGAATACTTATGACCATGTGATATTTCAGGTTGTTTTTTTTAATCAATTTACAAAAAACTCTACATGTCTGATTTTTTTCTGCGTAGATGGGATGCTGAGTGTACATTAATGAGAAATAAAATGAAAGTTTTTGATTTTAGCAAATGGCTGCAATGTAACAAAGAGTGAAACATTTAAAGGGGTCTGAATACTTTTTGTACCCACTGTAATACAATAAAAACACTGAACTTAATATTATGTACAGAAGAGAGATCAGACGTTTCCTGTCGTTCTTGACCAAGTTTGCACACACTACAACAGGGAATTTGGCCTATTCCTCCATACAGATCTTCTCCAGATCTTTCAGGTTTCGGGACCGTCGCTGGGCAACAATGGGTTTCAGCTCAATCCAAATAATTTATATTGGGGTCAGGTCTGGAGACTGGCTAGGACCTTAAAATGCTTCTTATGTAGCCACTCTTTAGTTGCTCTGGCTGGGTGTTACAGGTCATTTTCATGCTGGAAGATCCAGCCACGACCAATCTTCAATGCTCTTATTGAGATTAGAAGGTTGTTGAACAAAACCTAGTGCTATACTGACCTCATCCATCCTCCCTTCAACAGCAGTCGTTCTGTCCCCTTTGGGTTGGTGTTCTTGTGGTTGGACTCATCTGCCTTTTTCCTACAAAGTTTATACCAAAAAGCTCTATTTTGGTCCTCATCTGACCACATGACCTCCCATGCTTCCTCTGGATGGCCATTGGTAAGCTTTAAACAGGCCTGGGCATTTGTTGGTGTGACTAACTGTCATCTTTGAGACTGTGGTCCTAGCTCTCTTCAAGTCATTGACTAGGTTCTCCCGTGTAGTTCTGGGCCTTCTGACCCTTCTCAGAATCATCCAGTTGTTGCCTTCTGACCAAGCTGCTAGCCTACTGTCCTGTAGCCCATCTTAGCCTTGTGTAGGTCTACAATTTTGTATGGGGGAGCGCGTCAAAGTCCCTTCTGCAGTATGAGAAAACTTCAAGAACTACAGAAAATGTCTGACCTCTGTAATTGCAAACAAAGGTTTCTGTATCAAATAATAAAGTCTGTATTTCTCTACATTCCAAAACCGGCAATGTATCAATGACTCAATGACTTATTTTCCCCACTGTGTGTTTGTGCATGCGTGTGTTCATATATATAAGTTAAGAACATTATACTTAGTAGTCTACAAGGAAACAAGAGCACGCAGCACAAGTGGTGACATTGTATACAGGATGAGTAGTGGGACATTTTGAGTATATATACAGTATATATATTTTGAACCTATATAATTAGCAATGTACATAAATTGAGCCACATGTTATAGGTTATGGTTAGTGGGAGATTAACTGGATTTTGAACATAACAGCTATATGCCCAAAATTTGTAATCTTTAGTTAGGTTAGAGGAAAGGGGCCAATTGCACACAGACTTGTACATAGACAATATATTAAAGCACTGTAAATTCATTTTGCGAAGGGGATTTACTCCAGGATTTAAGAGCATTAAAAGAATGCACAACTCTTTCTACCACACCAAAATAAGATGTCACGGTATGACTACTGTATGTTTGGGGCATGAACAGGATCAGTTTGTCCAGCAGTTCTTGTGGGATCCTCTTCGTATTAATTAATAACCCAATCAACAAACATTGAATCCCATCAGGGAGGTGAAGACCAACAAACTGAAAAAACATGCTTGTCGTAATACAAGTATATATGTCACATTATGGATGATTTTAAAAAAGTCGTGGTATTTCACATTTTAGGTGTATATCTGCACCACTCGGAATTGCCAGTGAAAATGCCTAGTAATTTTATAGTCTAATAAAAAAATATATGTAGTTGGACATTTGGCCTGCACCTGTAGGATTTGTTCCCATCCTTGCTTGTATGATCATCTTCATCGTTAGACAGGTTGTAGGTATCAGCAGTATCATGCTAAGAAGTGGCAGTAATCAAATATAAATGAGTACACACAGAAAGAAAATTTAGAATTAAACAGGATTACGGCTAACTAAATACCTATTATGTATACAATTGTCCAAAAAGAAAAAGCTAATAAATGAGCAAACAAAAAAAGAAATCTTAATTTAGCCTCGAGGGATTTTTCTAAATAGGAAAACACAACAGAAAACATTGACAGCTATCATTATAGCAATGTTTAAGTTGCAATTGGAAATTAGAACTTGCTAGCATTAGTTAAACATGAGTAGGAACCCTTGCCTGTCCTCCAGCAGCCAGGTGAGCAAGAATAAATGTATCACTTCCTGTAGGAAGTGTATGTGTAGTCAAAACACCCGTTCTGGGCATTGTGTACTTCTTTTTTCTGCCTCGCTTTGAAGGTGCTGGAATATAAACAGCTGGTGGAACACTGGCATCCTGCTTTTTATCTAGGAAAGACAAAAAACAACTTAAGTATCTTGCATTTGTATTTATTTGAATGACTAGCATGCAAGTACACATTTTTTTACTGTCACAAACAAACCAAAAACCTGTCACACTATGTATAACTATGTATTTATTTTACTATGTATTTAATTTAAGGCTTTGAGGCTAATCATTTTATTTTTGCTATAGACTGGAAACATTTGGGTTTGACATTAAAATATGCAATCATTGCATTAAGGCAGTTAACCACTAACATCACTAAACTTTAGCATTCTTCTTTTGTGATGTTTTTCCTGGCTTTCACTGCACTGTGTTTGGATGCTTTTCTTTACTACCTTTAAATCCTTCCACCTTTTGCCTCTGATGAAACAATTTTTGCTTTTGGCAATGTGCTTACTATCATCTTGCTGCATAAAAAATGATCTCAATCTGTTTGGTTGAATCTTTCTTTAATTTGACAAAATGTTGCTGCATACTTCTAAGCTCACTGTACCACTGCCATCATGCATGACATCATTAATGAAGATTCTTCTCAGAAGTTGTCATGCAAGCCCACCCAAGACATTACCTTCTTTGTGGTTCACAGATGAACTTGTATGTTTGGGATTGTCAGACCCACATGATCATGAACAGATCCTTTATTCTCTAAACTTCAGCCTTTTCATCAAATTGGTTAACATAAATCTTTGTCCCACCATTAAATGGTCCCAGAAGTTTGTCTCTATACTTCTTGGCAAATACCAGCCTGGTCTTCATATTCTTCTTGCTAATTAGTGATTTGAATCTTCTGGTAAAGCTTCTGTATTTTTGTTAAGTCCTCTGTGAACAGTAGATTGTGATATCATCACCTCTGCCCTCTGTAACAGTTGTTTTGGGGTCTTTTTTATAGCTTGTACAATGTGTCTGTCATTAACTACTGTTGTTTTCCTTGGTCTGCCTGTTCAAAATCTGTTGCTTAATAAATCAGTGGTGACTTTCTTCTCCAGGACAATCCAAACAGTTGTACTGACTATGGCCAATATTTCTGCAATTGGCTCTAATTGATCTTCTCTCATTTGTCATCTTCACAATTGCTTGTTTTTCACTTATATACATCACTCTGGTTTTCATGTTGATTACTCCTCTAACTGCAAATGCACAGTCCGCACAGGCGCAACCAACATCTGAAACTGAGCATAGACAGTGGGTTCAGATAAAAAATGTTACCTTCTGAACTGTGTATCAGATCCAGATGTAAATACCTGGAAATAAAAGCTGAATTGTTGAACTTTTGTTTCATGTTCATCTTTTAACAAAAAACCCAAATGTATTCAGTCTACAGAAAAAAAATGGGATTGGCCTCACTGTTCCAATACTTTTGGAGGGGATTGTATGTTTCTGTTCTTCATAGGTGGAAGTTATAACTACTCCTCTCATAACTGCACAAACCATGAATGAAAATGAGTGTCATTGACTCATTCTGTATGTTACACACAGAACAGCCATCCAGATGATATATAGCAAATATAGCATACAAACCAACAAACTACTTGAAGGTTGTTTAGAGGGTAATATATTTTAGGAAACTACTGATATTGCCATCATGTTTGGAAGCACATATGTGAGAATTCCTCAACAATTACACACATCAAATTAAAACAAATAATATATCCGACTAATAAAGCTTATGCAGGTTACATAACAACAAAGTGTGTGACAGCAAGTAAAGCTCAAAATTCCAATTAAAACACTGTGACAATTTTCTGTGGACCACTTGTTTCACTCTTTCATGTAATAATATGAAAAATTAACTCCCTATTTACTATTTAATTTTGGAGTTTGTAAACCCTTAAGTATTTTCTACATTTATGCATAAACATCACCTAATTTTTACACATGTTTTAATTGTAGATAAAGATAACCAAATTAAACAGGTGAGACCAAATACTATTTTTTATCATTTATTTATTGAGTAAAATTATGCAGCATTATATATGCCTGAGTGGCAAAGTATGTGAATATCTAGGCTTAGAAGTTAATTTAAAGGTGAAATTAGATGCAGGGGTCTTCGGTCAATAGGATGAGTAAGCACCCTGTTGTAATTAAAGAAGATTCTATGTTTGGAACAAATTTTCCCACAATAGGTGAAACACTGCATTAATTTTTATCTAATCTTTAAGACATCCTGTTCCATAATCTCATACAATCCAATTCCAAATTAATTAATTAAATGCATATATAAATTTCCATCTTACTTCTATAAAATTACATCTTACGTTTACTTTTTCTTTGAAGACAGTATGAACCTGGGGCAAATCATAAATAGTATTGTCCATTCCAATTTATTTAGTTGATTTAATTTGTTAACAAACATCCATTCCTGCATTTCAGGCAGGTTAGATGTGGGCAATTTAGAGCTAGTACTAAATTAATAAAACAAAATAATTATTTTACACAGGTGTTGTCAGCAATTGATCGTAACCAAGATTTGGTACAAAAGCTTTGATGAACAAAGATGGCCAAAAGACAACAAATACGAGAACATAATTTAAATGTTTTTTTAAAAGTGTTAAAAAACGTATTATAGGGATTTGTATATTTCTCCCTAATAAATAAATAATAATGCATAATGTCATTAAGCCTGCATAAATTCTATGGGTGTAAGCTTAAGCTTGTGATCTATGATCCCTCAGACGGCACTGCATCAAGAACCGTTATTCAACAACAATAGCTGATATAACCACATGATTATTTTGGCAAACCTTTGTCAACCACAACAATACAATATAACAATAAAGAGTTACATTCATGAACTTCACATAAACATTATCATGCAAAAAAGGAAGTCACGTGTTAACCATGTTCAGAAGCAGCATCAAATTCTGGGTTCATAGGTACACAGGTTGTCCACTAGTGGACTTTACTAAAAAATGAAATACTACACTGCTTGCTAAATTTTGGGAGCAGTGTATATAGGGAATTTAATTGTCCACTGAAAATTAATACAACCCTACAAAGCTGCAGATACCCTAAACAAAGCAGAACTTATATGATGTGTAAATTAGTACTGTAATGCAAGAAAGTACAATGATATCTTAGAGCGACACATGCTGCCTTTAAGATGCTGTCTTTTCCAGGGATGTCCATGCAGTTTTCAACAAGACAATGCAAGACCACAAGCTGGACACATTACAAAGGCATGGTTGCGGAAGAAGAGGGTACTGGACTGGCCTGCCTGCAGACCTGACCTGTCCACAGTGTTGAATGCATGGAGAATTTTGAAACGAAAAAAGCAACATCAATGACCCCGTAATGTTGCAGTACTGTTAAATACTTAGGCATATTTGCAGGAAGAATGAGACAAAATAATGCCTGAAACACTACATTACTTCATACCCTCTGTGCAAATATGTCTTTTACATGTGAAAGTGTGAAAAAGTAACAGTGTGTAAATGTGTTACAGCCCTGAAATGCAGGAATGGACAAAACATGAAACGTCTCTGGTTTATATCGTCTATACTGTCAAAAAATGTTTTTAAAAATCCTGTTTTTATATGCATTTTCCCTACTGTCTAAATATTTCTGATGTGGGGTTGTATTTAAAGACTTATTATTAATTTTATTTACTGTAACTTCGCATAAGAAATGTCCTTGTTTCAAATAAGCTACATTGCGCAATAACCACACAGAAATTCAAAACTAAAACATCCTCATCCCGGCGTGCCTAGCCCCAGGGAACCTGTCCCGGATCCCACCTCGCCGCCGCAAGATGGCCGAGGTGTTCAGCCACACTGGCACCCAACCCAAGCAGCCAAGCCCCACCAGGGGGACGGGCCACCAGCCAAACCTTGCCTTTCCTCGCGACCCCGGTCCCGCTACACGAAAGACAGCGCCACGGCTCCAAGGGCTCCGCCGCCGCCCCTCCGGGCCCACGGATCGTCCAGCGTGCGGCGCCTTACATGGTCCACCGTCTGCTACATAACAGATGGCTCCATAGAACCACTCAGTACTTGGTCGACAGGGAGGGATACAGCCCAGAGTAGTGGACATGGGTCCCTGCCCGTCACATTAAGGACGCCACCCTGATAAGGAAGTCCCATCGCGACCAAGCCGCCGCTCTTGGGTCCTCAGAAGCGGTCCCTAGTGGGGGTACTGTTATGAGGCTTACCTTAGATGCCCGGGGCTCTTGCGGCGCGCCCCAGCACCCGTTACAGTGCGGACGGTTACGGGGTTATATCCGGTGTCTAATTTATGACGTGATATCAAACACTAGGAGTCTACTATAAAATTACGACCTCCAGCATTTTTCGATGCTACGTCATGAAAGAAAGTACTCAGTCTACTGCTCGCTATGCGACTTTGTTAAAAGCCATGCAAGCGATTATTTATGTTCAGTCGGTAACGTCCCAGGGCTTATAGTGCTGGTGGACGTGTACAGGGGAAACCCCTGAGGTATTTAGCGGTTTAGGGAGAGAATCAGGGTTTCCCTTCCCCGTCCTACGTCGGCTGTTAACCAAGCCTTAAGCTGAAGATTTAAATGCTTTAAATTCAGTGTATTAGGCCCTCAGCAGTAGCCTCCACAGTCTCAGGTTGGGTCATGTGGTGATTGTCCTGGAGATGTTAGCGTCATCAGTGCACTTGCTGATTTAGCTTGTTGATGAAGTGTACTGCTCCAAGTTGATGTAGTCACCATCACTTGCAGCTTACCTAAACATGTTCCAATCATTGTGCTCAAAACAGTCTTAAAGTGCAGTGATAGATCCTACTGACAAAGTTTTCACCTGCTTCTAACCAGGTTTAGAGCATCTGAAGAGAAATCTGCATGGTAGAATTAGCATAACAGTTTGAGTATACAAGGTGGGTGCAGAACTCTGCCATGTATATGCTGAGAATGTCTGTATAAATTACATCCAGTGTGTTCGCCCCTCTCATTGCAGGTCCACATTATGAAAATTAGGAAAAACAAGATAACAGGTTCAATTTAAACTCTGATCATTAACATAGTTGTGAAATCCCATGGTATATCAAAAAGATCTGCATCTAACAGTCACAAACTTTACCCCACGCCTCTCTCTTTGGAATGGTGTCTTAAGAAGCTGAGAAGGTGAATTGGTGCATGTGTGGTGGCCAGACTGACCATCTTCAGCAGAACATGTCACCTACTACCGACTGGAATCCATTCATTAACCTGAGTATGATTTTATCCACCTTCAATTGTAAAATTATAAAGATGCAAAAACATGCTTTCCTGTGGAATTAACAACTGATTTGGTTTCAGATTCTCAGCTTAAGCACTGTCACATGATTGCTCCAGAGAGGCAAAGCAGTAGAGGTGTTGATTATAGGAGGAAACATCTGCTCAAAATATCCAAGAACATAAATTCTCATTATCATCAATGAGATATCTTGGTGGAGTACTTTACCTCCTGATCAGGGAAGGTCTGTGGGACTGCAGTTACGAGGAGCATCTGATCAACCTTGATCTGGGGGCATGCCCCATAGCTTCTCACAGCCCCAACAACCCTTCCTAATCCCTGCTTCAGCCCTCTAGAACTCAGTGATGGCATCCTGGGGGAAAGGGAGACACAGAGGAGACAAACAGAGGAGTTAGAGACAATGGGACCAGAGGAGGAAGAACGATGATGATTATTGGTATTGCATACATGCTTCCACTTCTGGCCCTCAGTGTCACTCCTCTTGGCAGTGGGAGCTTTTTAATCCTCTGTGCTCTCAAGGGCAGGTTGCAGAGGAACGATTTGCAACATTCTAATTTCCTGTATCCTTGAGGAATCACCAAGTGATTCACCTACAGTTGGATGTCGGCAGACAAAATGCTGGCCTGGTAACATTAATCCCATTCCATAGTACAAATCCTTGTTGCAACTTGCTATAACAAATTCACTGGCTCCTGTAGCTCTAGTCACAGTCGTCATCTTCAAGAACCCAGTAGACTCTGATTGCAGAAGAAAAGCCACTCCACTCAGTTGTAACTTGTGTAATTGCAAGTCACACCTCCAGCGCCAGTTTGGGTGGCTTTGGTTCAGCTCCCTTCATGACCTGGTACTAGGATGATTTTAAAGGAATATTGGACGATGCCTTCATCCACAACCTGTTTTTACTCTAAAGTGGAGATCATATTTTGCTCTTACTAGATTATCACGGGCCATACAGGAGGTCCTCCATAACAAAAGGAAACAATTACATAATACATTTTATACAATAATTTAAATTATTTTAGCTACTTGATAAACAAGAAATCAAGTAACCAAAGAAATAAGAGAATAAGATATAGCCTACACTAAATAGTCCCAGTGAGATGATGAGGAATACCATTGGCTAATGTAAACTCTGATTAGTTCAGCTACTTTCTCCCACTCAACCCAAAGTCCAAGCAATTGTGGTTTAAGGGCCTTGCTCAGGGACCCAATGGGTCAAATTTAAACCCTGGACATTCTGGTCCAAAGTCCATATCTTAACCACAACACCTCTGTAAGGAACACTTTTCAAAGAGATTTTTGACCACCACAGTCTGCTGGATGATGAAAGGACACACTTTAATTATTTATTTTCTCATATTAAAGATTCTTAATTTAATCAATTATTTTCATCCATTCATTCATTTATTCATTCATTTCCGTACTCACTTACCCCAAGTGACTATCAGGGAGCCATAGACTAATCAATACATGTCCAAGGACAGGAGGCAAGGTGGGATCTAAGCCCAGACAGAGCAACAAACATGGCAACAACACAGGTCACATGAACACTCACTAATTATTGGACACTTTCAATGCCAGTTAGACTAATGCATGTCTTTGGAATATGGAAGGAAACTATAGTACCTAGAATAAGCATGCTCTGACATATTACCTAAATTCCAAATGGACGAAAACCAGAACAGGAATCTAGGTACAGTGAGGTAGCAGCACTAACAAACAGAGGGTGGGAAGAAGGGGGTTCTCAATGGCTATTAGTTCAAAAGCAATGCAGTAGATTCCCCTCATGCTGACAGTAATTCACACATAAAACACATCCAAATTATATTCACAACGAAACAAAAATGCAAATGATATGCCGACCATTATGACCAGTAATAATAATAAAACTAATAAGTATTTGTATAATAATACTAATTTAAGACTGTAGTATAATAGTAATTAATAGGCAAATAAATAAATAAGAAATAATGATAAGCTCATAATAACAATAAAGCATGTATCCTCATAATTATACAAATAGCCTAATAATGATAATAGGCTCACCACTACTCATAACAACAACAATAACAACAACAACAAAGACAATAATAATGATAATAATAGTAACAATTAAAAATGCCTGCAAGCTCATAGAAAACTAAAAACAGAATTGACCATTCTGATGTCGGAGGAACGCAGCTGCCATATCATAGCTACCAACTTAAAAAAGCAACACCCAGAAAAACCACCAGTATCACACAGCACTGTTCGATCCATGCAAAAAAACAAGACTGTGTACGAGAAGCCACAAAGTGGTCATCCGAAAAACAATACTGATGAAGAAACCTCAACAATGGTTTTAGCAGCCTTTGCAAAAAGGCCACATGACATGTCCTGTAACTTTTGACTCAACCTGTGTCTTTTGACTACAAAGTGCTTCTATATGGAAAGTGATCAAATTGACAATGAGTGTACCCGATAAAGTGATGTCAAGGTTCTGATTTGGAAACACAAGTACATTTACCATTCTGGCCTAAGGCCACTGGCTTGATTTGGATTTTTGATTTTGATATGTATGATTCTGATGCAGTACCACTGAGCTCAGATGTGGTGGCACTATAATTGACAAGAACAGAAAGTAGTAGTCAAGTTTGAGGGTAGAAGTTTACCTGCATTTGAAGGATGCAGTGCAGACACAATCATAGTTGTGGCAGGGGATCCGGTGATAAAAGACTGAGAAGTGGTAGGAGGAGTGACCAAAGTGCCCTGGGGAGTAGTAATCACTAACCCTGCTGAGAGACAAAACAAGACCTGTGATCTGACTGCTAATAACCACAGCAGAGGCCATCCAGTGCCAGAAACTGTTATTATACTTTTCTAATAGCAAACTATGTGCATTATATCAGCAAAACGCAGAATAAGTCCAGTTCATGTTCATGAGCAAAATCAAGTCATGTCTGCAACTCAAAGGGCACAAGGTACAAAGCAAGGTTTGATAACAGCCTTTAAGTATAAGTGGCTGGTCCATTTTCAAAAAGAACAAATGTGTGTTCTATGGATGTTCCTCGTTAAAACTACAATGGGTATCATGTTTTTGATCATCATACCAGAAGCAGTGGACTCCTTGCATTCAATGCTATGACGCACTTCCGTTTTCAAGTACGGTTCGCACGTTTCCGATAGTATTGTTTACATTCACTGGCATACAACAATCTTCCCGTTTTTTGCTTGCGTTTAATCAAAATGAGTGTCCGCTCAAAAATGTTTAAGTCAGAACATTTTCAGAAACAACCAAATAAATATTCAGAGCACTGTTGTGTCCCTCTTTGCTCAGCGTCTGCGAAGTTTAATGGAAGTTTAAGTTTCCATAGTTTCCCAGCCCAGAGTGACTTCAGGAGACAGTGGTTAATAAGCATTCATTGTGACCACTTCATCATTTCGCCTAACATGAAGGTCTGTAGCAGACACTTCATACCAGACCACTTGGTTGAACCCAAAACCACAGAAGGACGGAGAAGATTGCCAAAAGGTGCAGTGCCGTTGCTTTTTGAATGGAACAACTACAGCACTCAAGACACCCCGGCGAAGTGTGTGGGAAAGGAGGGAACGACCGAGTGAAGCTCCCTTTCTGGAAGATTCATTACCTGATCTGACAGTGGATCACGATTACTGTTCTGTCCCTGAGCCATCATCTCTAGACATGACTTGCGTGGAGAATGAAGAACTGTCCCATGAAGTGGAGGAGCTGAGAAATCAGCTACATGAACTACGTGTCCATTTAAGTTTTGGGTTATCACGTTTTGCCGACTTTACACCACATAACATTTAGTAAACACTGCGTTGGAAGCAATAACCAATTTTCTGTAAAAAAAATTCTATAATGTATAATTTACATCTGCCAACAGATTCCCAAGCTTTGATCATTAAATGGGATTTTAGTGGCTAATTGAACCATCTATCCACAAAATGGTTTGGGTCTCAAGAGCCAAAGCTACAGCAAAAAAAATTATGAGGTGGCACATTCTCGGGAGTCAGGGGTAGGTTATATTTTATGAATTGTATCGCTGATCATTGCGAGTGTAGTGGCACAACCGGAAACGCTAGAGCAGCACTAAGGAAAATGCGTAAGTACTTGTGCAAAGAGTCCATTGTGGGTTAAGGGTCTTGCTCAGGGACCCAACTGTGGCAAAAGGTGCGATTTGATGGACCTTCTGGTCCATAGTCCAGTACATTCATTGCTAGGCTACCACAGTCCCCACATTACAGCCTATCTATCGAGTGTAGTGCCCATAGTGCCCATCATGTAGTGCCAGGTTTCCTCTGAAAAGCAGAGTACCAGGACGGCCAGGTTCCCACTTCACCTGATTCTGACCTGGAGGAAATGGATGTGATCCTGTGTGTGTGAAAGTTTATCCAGCTCGGTTGCTCTCCTCTTAAGATCAGAAACCTTCTGCTCCAGTTCTACTTTGAGTTCTTCAGCTCGACTCAGTTCCGCCGTCTCCTGAGTTCTGATCTGTTCTCTCACCACCCTGCGCTTTTCCCCCATGCTGCTGATCGCTTTATCGAACAGGTTCTCATTTTCCTCCACCGCTGACTGCGCACAGCTCTGGTAAGAGACACACAAACTATCACGTCAGTCTGCAGCGCCCCCTAGCCCTGGGCCGACAAATGACATCCAGGAAATTCAAGAAATCCAGAATAATATCATGCAAACGATCATCAAATGCGTCACATCTTTACATCTTTACCTATTTATAAGTCATCATAAAATAAAATCACAGCTTCACTTTCAGAGAGAAGACACCGTGCTAAAAAGGTTTGCTTATTATTGTTATTAGTTTGTGTTTCTAGCAGCAGCTCCTCAGTACTCACCTTTATATTGTCCATTGCCTGTTTTAGCTCCGTCAACTGTTTTTCCTTCTCTCTGACTCTTTGCCAGGACGTATCTTGATCCTTACTTAGCTCGTTCTGAGGGGTAAAATACATTTAGCCGAACTGGAGGATCAGTTTTAAAAAAATGTGCTTTACGAACAAAAGAAATCAACGAAACAGTGGGTTAATTTTGTGTACATTTATATAAACTTTGCTATTTATCTTTTGGGCCTTGCGCAAAAATATACATACTGTGCATAAAAGGTGCTCAGCGGGTGTAAAAGGTTTTCTGTTTCACGTAGTTTGTAAATAAACGTAATTTAATCGCACATGGCGTCGTCTGTACCGACTAAGAGGACGTAACAGTTAGCTAATCAATTTGGAAAAGGTGATCTCACCTGTTTTTCTGTTCTTTCTGCCTCGACCGTGACGGTGTCGTGGCTTTTGTGTTCTTCTAACAAGCACAACGAGCAAATAAACGTTCGATCCGTACGACAGTAGATCTCAAAAAGCTTCTCGTGTCGAGGGCAAATGTTTTCTTGAAGCTTGCAGGTGGCTTCAATTAACCTGTGTCTCTCAAAGGCAGGGGACTCATAGTGGGGCTTAATATGAGTCCCACAGTAAGAGACCAGGCAAACCAAACAGGACTTGACAGCTCTGCTTTTACTCCCAGTGCACACGTCACACTCCACATGTCCGGGAAAAGTGTAAGAGCGATCAGCAGTGGCGGTTTGGTGTTCAGTCCCGAGCTGTTCCACCACTTTACGTAGCATGATGTTTCTCTTTAGAACAGGCCTTGAACTGAACGATGCTTTATGGAAGCTGGAACGACAGGCTATAAGAAAGGCCGGTCAAGCTACAAGAGAAAAAGAAAAAGAGGGTCATTTGTGTCAATTGTTTTTTCTTTTTTCAGACCGTAACTGCTGTAAAATATACCCACCATGTCCGAGGGTTAAATTCATGTGCACTGGTTCATTATTTAATCCATTTCATACCCAGACCGAATCCTAAAGTACCGAAACAAATCCTATTATAAACGTGTAATATTATTCACTTATTTGGACCAAAATTCCGCTTAATCGGACCAAAGAACGTGAGAGCGAATAAGAAAAAGAAGCAACAAGTCGCCACCTAGCGAATGCAAAGCAGATCAGCGAGATATGGGAGGATTTTTGGGATCCCCGGGAGAATTTATGCTTTTATCAAAAGCCAAGAAATCCGAAAAGTTGTGTTGACAAGAGCAAAACCAGCGGGAGGTGACCACGCCCACCACTTTCTTGATTTTGTTCA
>JAVSBV010123672.1:0-18691 GCA_033117975.1 Parotocinclus spilosoma | reverse complement strand
TATATTTGATCACTTATTTTTTGACATTTTAGGGGAAGCTGAGCTTTCCTTGCAGTCTTAGAGCAATCGCCACTGGGCCTAGAAAATCACAATCGGTGTATCCCTAACCTAAACCAAATTCTGAGACCGAGTTTGTGCTACCGTCGCTGTTGTGCACCACACAAGTTAAAAGTCACCAGCACAGGTTCGGTTACATACGACCTATTCTGGTCACAGGCTGATCGATCAGGAGATTTCAGGTTATAAATACGCCTTTAAAAAATGTTATAATTCATTAGAAGCTGGCCGTTCCAGTCTAGACCCCCCCCCACTACAGTGACCCCTGCTGTTCCTGTGATGAACTCCACTCAAAATGTGGAGATGTTTAAACATTTTTTAATTGGGTAAGGAAAACATTTACCCAGGACATTAAGACAGTCCATCACTCAGGTTTGGACACTGGATCACCGTTGCAGGTGGACACTCTCCTGTCCAGCAGAGACCTCCCTCAGACCTGGCTAACTGCATATCTAGGAGAGTCAGAAGGTGCCATCCAGATTCAAACCCAGGTCACTAAAGTCTCTGCATCACCACAGCACCTCATTAACTTATTTACTCTGCCCTCTAGTGACTAAAGTTGAACTCTAACGTCACTGTGGCTTTTGGGACTGTGGTAGCCTGACACTTAAGGTACTGGATTCTGGACCAGAAGGTCCAAGGTTCAAATCCCACTTCTGCCAAGTTACACAGTTGGATCCTTGAGTAAAATCCTTGACCCACAACTGCTTGGATTGTAAAATTGTATCCGTTGTGAGTCGCTCTGGATAAGGGTGTCTGCTAAATGCCATAAATGTAGACATGAACAGCTGGTTGCAGCTCCGTACCCCTAAATATTGACCCTCTTACGTCAACATCCATCAAGTCCCGCCTCTAAATGATTGTAACAGTGGATATGAGGCATGTTTCTGCATCAGTGCCTGGTTTACAAAGATACCTAACCATACTGGTTTACAAAAAAACTACCTTTGTTTCATTTCATGTTTGTTTTCATCTTCCTCCGTTGAAGGAGGACTAAGGGAATTTGGAATCTGTGTCACGCTACATATTCATACCTGGACGAAACCACATGCCATGCATGCATGCACTTAAAAGTTCCTAAATATTCAGATGGATCTCTATTTTCAGAGTGAGCTTAAAAACAGAAGTAAGACAACATTTTGTGTTTGTGTTCGTTCTGTGCGCTTTGATCTCTCTGTAAAAACCCTTATTAAAATGCTAGACAGACAAAAAGTGTGGTGTCTGGCTGTACTTTTGGTCAGGTTGCAGAGAGAATGCTGAATACGTTTTGTGGAATAAGAGTTCAACCCAGAGCTGTTATCAGGTTTAAATTCTCCTTCGTTCTCGGTGATCTGGTTTACTTTGGGACTGGAGATATCTGATGCTGTTTATCAGATTTTAAGGCTTTATCTCCGAGCACTCTGTATCTGTAGCCCAGTGGTCTGTGGAAGCAGATTTTTGTGGTCTAGTTTTTATAAACGAAAGATTACAATCAGCAAAGAAGGGCCTGGCAAAACTAAACCCAGTGACTCGGGACTCAAGGCATCTGAAGTGTGCCGTGGGCTTCTTACGTGGCACAGTCATTAATCAGAGGCGTCACACGGGGAGGAAAAGCAAAAACTGCTACCCAAAATCCAGGGATGCAGGGGCTGGACAAAAAAAGCATTCAGTATGTAAAAGACAGTAACAGAGCAGGGCTTACAGACTGAATTTGAATTCAGCCATGACTTCCCCAGAACAGAGCATCACCAGCTCACCTGTTCAAACCTAGCATGTATTTGGAATACCAGAGACTGAGAGAACATGCCAAAGTCTGCACGTCACAATCCTGCACAAACTGGCTTCTGATAAAAGACAATAACCAACATCGTTTAAAGCAGGTTAACTAAGCATCTAATAAAGTATCAAACAGAACAAGAAGCACTGTGGGTAATGTAGTCAAAATTTTAGCATAGCATTAAGGTACCCCTCAAATCTGGTGAGGCTGCATCCAAGAAGCATCCAAGAAGCTTCCCCTGGCACCGAAAGTCTGAATCCCAAAGTAAGAACAATTTACAAATGTAAAAAACCATGTATCAGCAGCCTCCAGTACACCTCAAGTCTGGGGGGTGGTCATGTGACACAGACCGCAGGTGCCCCCGTACCATTATTTATGCTGTCAATGTACAAAATAAAGGAACATAATTCATTCATTCATCTGATTAACATTAGTCAGATTGTGGGAAATCTGGTGCCAAACTGGAGACGCAGGGCACCAGGCAGTGATAGACAGGGTGCCAATCTATTGTAGGGCATACACTTATACTGGGAACAACAGTCAACCTACCCAACCTAAGGTACTGGACTCTGGACCTGAATGAACCTGATGGTCCTTTGTTGAAATCCCATCTCTGCCAAGCTGTCACAGTTGGGTCCTTAGGCAAGACCCTTAACCTACCATTGCTTGAATTGTAAGACTGTATGAGATGTAAGTCGCCCTGGATAAGGGCGTCTGCTAAATGCCTTAAATGCAAATGTAAATGTACCCCACATGACCAGGTACGCTGGAACTGTGAGGTGACCATGGTAACTAGCACGCCACCGGGCTGCCCTAGAATGGTACACTTACCCAAATTGTCTGTTTTGGTGTCGGAACTGAACATTCAGAGGGGGTCAAGGTCAAATTAAATTGGTAGGTGTTTAAGTAGACCATGTCAGAGCTGCTGGTAGTCCAGCTTACTTTGAACAGCAGCAGGAGCCTCTTAGCAGTTATTACAGTGCCTTTATGACCACCAAGGGGTTCGAGCACCACTGCATATCACCACGGTTGAGCACACTTCAGGCCACTTGACCTAAACACGTCTGCAACCTGAGATGCAACTTCACACCGATTCAGAAGTGCTGGACCTACAGGAGCTCGCGTTAAGCAGTTATTAGTTCGCTTGAAGGTATGACTATCACGGCAGGTCACAAACTTCCACTAAACACACTCGATCTGAGACGCAGCTTCATCCTCGTGCGTTCCTGTGCGCAGTTCTGGTTTGAGCCGACAAACCAAAGGCGAATTGTCTGTCATCTCGTTGTCAGGGGGCGTGGTCTGTCGTCTAGGTGATCATGGCAACAGTCGGATCAGAGCGTCCATCCAGCAGGCTCGTGACTGACACCGATCATCCAGCTTTTTGCCTTTGCTACGAAACGCCTAAGCAAATGACCTGCCAGCTCAGACGAGTTCACAATGACGAAAACGAAAGCCGGAGAGCCTCGAGGGGTAAAGGCAAATCGTGCACGAGTCAGCGGGAGCTGTCACTTCAGCACGCGCTCCGCTCCGCTGGGTTGACGTGCCTGCTGCGCGTTGAACTTACACGGCCAGCTGCAGAAATGCCACGGTGCTTATCTGCAGCCTCCACACTCTCTCTCTCACATACACACACACACACACACACACACACATACACAATCGCACCCGAGCGCCCCAGCCAGCGGGCCACGATCTAGCCTCACGTGTTTGTAAGGTGTGCCAGATTTTGGATGATCAACAGAACCGCGACGCACGTATGCGCACTTTACGCGCGACTGGGAGATAATATGTTCGAGAATTCAAGGTTCAGTCGTGCAGCCCCGTTGGATATTTGGGCTTCACCCTGGACGTAGAATCTTGAGCAAAATGATACTGTCAAGTAAATGTTCCGGAACCCTTTAAATCGGGGGAAGGAACCATATAGGTTGCACCATTTGCTGCGCGGACAGATGGATCCACTAGATTTAATGGTGCTACATTTATCTCACTACGTGGTTCTTCCTTCAGCTGGAGCAGTTGTTTTAGGAAAGGTTTCACGTAGAACCTCTGCGTAACGCGTTTCAGCCACTGTAGAACCACGAAAGGTCATGTAGGATCCAGGGTTTTTTAGGGAAAACGCTTCATAACAGGTTCCAAGCATAAAACCTTTTGTTTTGTCTTGACTTTAAGACTTTAAGAAAATGAAGTTCAAGCAGAAATGGTTCTACCATGAGCGGTCCTTAGGAGCCACGGAGCTCACGGGTCATTCCCAATAAACTGCTGCCTAAATGGGGTTTACATTGTTAGGCTGCTACACTTCAGCCCATAACCAGATGAATTGACAAAGCAGTTAAGAAAGGGTGCATTTTTAAAATGTAGAGCTGAATTGAAATGATTAAGTTAATACAAATTATAATGCACACCCAGGAATTCAATGTCTAGTCCATCAGAGCAATTCGAGCTGACACCTTTCTTGTTCTCCATGATTTGATTTGATCCAGGACGCATCAGTGGTGCGCAGTAGCCTACCTGGCCATGGACACAAAGGTTAAATCTGCCTGATTCATTAGGTAAGAAACTCCCAGTGCGCTGCAAACAACATATAAAAAACAAACGATACACGTATGAACAACGCAATTAGTTTTCATTTCAAACACTACACCTGTAGGTGGCGTTGTCAGTCCTGATTTATCACCTGCAACTTGTTAGAAAAGGTAAAATAGGCTACTCGTGGCCAGATGTGGTGAATTATAATCTAATCCAATACAATAGCACGGCTTGTTTTGGGTGAGCATGGCTGCAATGCATAAGCGCGTGCACGAACTCACCTCCGTGCATTTCCTCTCCCTGTGTGTTTGTCCCCGTTTGTGTAGAAACCTTATTTTTTTTTATCTTTCCATCCCTCGCAATCCAGCGCAAAGAATGGCTCGCTCAAAAATCCCAACTTTTCTTGGCGCTGGTTAATCCCATTTTTAACAGCACGGTTCGGATATTCCTGAAGGAAACGGAGCTCGGTGAAAGCCAGAGCGGTTAAGCATCCATCGCAGAGATCCGCTTTAGAGCGGGAGATACTCGGTCCTGCGCTCCGGAGCTGCAGGAGGAAATGAAGGCTGGAAAGAGCAGCGTGCAGCCCCTTATAACTAACACACACACACACACACACACACACACACACACACACACACACACACACACCTCGCTCCGCCTGTGTAAATGGATGCGAATAGACAGCGCCTTATAGAAGGCCAGTGAGTAGATGTACAATTTAAAGATCACGCTTGGTGCTTGGTGGACGGTTATGTTGTATTTTAATGTCGGTATTTCACAGATATTGCATTATTCTTTTAAATATGTATTATAGTTTTGACAAGAGGAAGTATGGAGACTTTTTTTGGTCTGTGCCTGGACTCCATCTACACTTATCACAAAATTTAGGGATTTTATTCTGTTATCACCTAATTTTTGTTAGCAGTATGTTCTCTCCACATATGGGTTCCCAAAACTGATTTGTCCTAGAGAGGGTTGGCGATTGTGCCTGAGATGAGTCCCTGCTCTGTTTGAGGCTGGTTCCTTGAACCCTGTGTCTGCGGTACTGGACTGTGGACCTGATGCGCCGGGGTTCAAATCCCACCTCCCACCTCTTGAATCATTGATCTTAACCCACAATTGATTGGATTGTAAGACTGTATGAGTTGTAAGTGACTCTGGATAAGGACATAAATGTAAGGTTTCCAGCTCCCTGCGACCCTAAATTGGATTAAAATGGTGTAAAAATGGATGAACCACTATAATTCAATTCAATTCAAGTTTATTTATATAGCGCTTTTTACACCGGAGCATTGTCTCTAAGCAGCTTCACAATTTTACACTGTCTTAAAAGGCCAATCCCAAGTTGAGCAAGCCTAGGGCGACAGTGGAAAGGAAAAAACTCCCTAAAATGGTAGGAAGAAACCTTGGGAGGAGCAAGACTCAACAGGGGACCCGACCTCCATGGGTATAAACCACCTTAACCCATGTTGTTGCACCTATTTTTGCAATACTATTACAAATAAAATTCATCATTCTATGTGGTATGGCTAACTTCTGTCAAAGGTAGTAAGCTTGAAAATCTGACTTCATACAAAAGCTTATTTTCCTTCTAGCCAAACTCTGGAACAACACAGAGACAAAAGTCACCCTGTCAGTAAAATGGCTTATTCCATGTTTTCCCTTGTGTCACACAGATGTATTCCTAATAACACACTAAATCAGAATATTTTTAATTGTGAAGATTTATGTTCACACGTGCTGCCATCATCTCCTTAGTTCTGTGGTGTACCAAGGAGTAGTTGGCACGGGCTCATAATAAAACTCACGGACAAATAACACAACAAAATCTGAAACAAGCCTGCTCAGCTCTGGTCTAGACCAAATCCATGGAAATCATGTTCTTCTTTGCTTCCTTGTCCTCATAATTACATGAGGATTTCGGAGTTGCCATTCGTGACCCAATAATGCAGACAACTGCAGGTTAGTGACCGCAACCCTGTTTACTTCTGAGATTAGCACTGTGGTTTTTGATTTACTAACACAGCTTTGAACAGCCTTACAAAATGCTTTTTTATTCTTCTTTGCAGACATTACGTCATGATAATACAAATTATCGATAGCCCAAGAACACAATCTAACTAAATCCTGCTAGGATGTGATGAATGGAAATCCAGCACCAGTATGAACCAGTAAAATTTTTAGCTTTAATTTGCATTTTAGGTTTCATGCTTCACTTAATTGCTGATTGAAGAGATCTTTAGTTGGAGTTTCAAGGCAGCAAGAGATCAGGAAGTTCATTCCCCCACATGGGTGCAGAAATGTGAAGAGCCTTTCTGTTTCTTCTTCTTCTTTCTTTAATCCTGAATGGTGGTCAGATCACGCTTTGATTAGATCCTTTAGGTGAGAAGGTGCTGAGCATTAGAGCTTTGAATCTGATGCAGCAGCTACAGGGAGCTGGAGAAGGGAACGCAGCAGGGGCTTGACGTAAGAAAACCGTACCTGCTGCTGCATTTTGAATCAGTTGCAGAGATGTGATTGTGCACATCGAAAGACTGGACGCCCTGGAAAGGACGTGTGGAATGATCCCCATGTTGTAAAGGAGATCCTGCAGGACTGAGGTAATTTGGTAATACAGACAGAGAAACTCAGCTGGTTATCGAATTTTTCTTTAAGTATTTCTGACTTCTCAGAGGGTGTGATGGATGACCTTTAGATATGAGGAGTAAATTCATGAGTAGCAATATGCTGGGATTCCGATCATCGTTCACTTTTTGCTGCCAAATTACATTACACAATGCCTAGTTTAAAAAACCCCACGACTTTATGAATGATAAAACCACAAATGCAATCACTCCGCTTTTTGACAAGTACCAGTCATACAGAAGATTAATTTGTACATTAGGATAGGTACAGATGGGGTTTTCCCCCTTATAACTAACCTTTTCTTATATGATTGGAACAAAGGCTAGGACACCAGTGGATAGCCTAAACCGCTATTAATTCTTTAAATCAAAATGATTTAGCGCAAACTTTTGGCTTGAACAAATTTTTTAAATGACACACTGCATAAATATAGGTTTTAACTGGGAAAGTTAAGAAGCAAATGCTTAGCTACTTCCAGTTGATGTACTGGTGTTGATGTAAGGTAAGATTGTGTTATCTAGGAACACCTTTTGGACAGGTGGCCTAGTGGTTAAGGTAGTGGACTATGGACTAGAAGGACAAGGGTTCAAATCCCACCTCTGCCACAATTGGGTTCCTGAACAAGGCCCTTAACCCACAATTGCTTGAATTGCAAGACTGTATCAATTCCCTCTGGATAAGGGCGTCTGATAAATGCTGTAAGTGTAAATGTATTTGCCAATAAATAAATAAACGCCATAGCATTAGCACAGCAACATCAATGTTTAGCACATGTATGGATTCCTTGGCATTATATATACACACACACACACACAGTAAGGAGGAGCAGCTGCACTAGTTAAATTCGTCACAAAGTCTTTAAACTATTTTTGGAGACTCTTTGACTCTTAAACATGCTTCATAAAGAGCCAACCTCAAGCTAATCGATCAATCGAAGACCTTGTGTCATCATTTATGTATTTTAACGTTTTAGAAGTACTTTATTAGTTCATTTAAGTGCCTTTTGTACATATTTATACTTTATCCGAAAAACAATCGTCCAGCTGTAACCTTTGCTTTACTGCAGCCATTAAAAATAATAAAACGTGAAAAAAAACAATCGTTGTCTCGCTAGGTGCGAAATCGGGGGGAGTGTCCCAAATGACACCCAATAGAATAAACTAATTAGTGCACTACCGATCGTTAGGCATCTACGTAGGAACACTAGTCAGCATTCGGTGCGCGGTTTGGAACAGAGCCTCAATAACCGCAAACGCTGGATGCCGTTGAATTGTGATGGGGAAGGATTTTGTTCTTTGTTTTATTCACTTTTTCGCCAATTAACCAGATTAGTTGTCATAAACAATTGTTTATCAAGCGCTTGTAAAACACCCTGCGGTTGTAAAAATCACTTAATTGCAGCGTTGTCATTTGGATAGTCTTTAACTTAAGTTATGCTACAAGAGAACTGGGATGAATACATCATGTACACTGGGAGAACATTTCCATTATTCAGACCTTGGGGAACAAAAATAAATGAGTACAGTACATTCCTCGAAACAGTGTGTAAACGCAAAGGATGTTTCATTTAGCTAAATATATCCTCCATGAATATTCATGACGAAGCCCTCTCCGGAGAAAAGCGTCTGCAGAACAGATTGCTGGAATATTTTACAGCATAGAAGCATTGTTTTAAAAATTGTTTTGAATTATTTTTTATTATGCAAGCAATTAGTGACACTTAAATGAATCTGTAATTAACTCGTGAATTGGAATACACGTTTTATCAATGCAGTTTAAAGTTTTAGCCTGTGAGATTAAATCATTTGGGAGGAGACATTTAAAGTAGGTTATATGCAAATGATGTGCATTTTATACATGGGGCGTGATAGTGTTCCTCAGATTTTGGATTACAGATACAGTGCTGATGAGAGAGAGAGAGTGAGAAAGAGACAGAAAGAGAGAAAGACAGAGAGAGGGAAAGAGAGAAACTAGATAGCAGATTGGAAAAACGTCCTTGTCTGATGTGTCTTGATTTCTGCTGGATGGTCGGGTCACAATTTGACATAAACAAATAAAAATGAAAGCCTCGATCCATCCTGTCTTGGATAAAATTTCAGGCTGTTGGTGTAATTGTGTTTTATTTTCTTGGCACATTTTGGGCATACAGACATCATTTAAACCCCACAGCATAGAGTATTGTTTCTGAGCATGTGCACCCCTTCATGAGCACAGTGTACCATCTTCTGATTTCTACTTCCAGCAGGATAACACTCCATCAAACAAACCTCAAATCATCTCAAACTGGTTCCAAAGTCTCCAGATATTACTGACAGAGCATCTTTGGTATGTGGTGACACTGGAGACTCAAATACCTGATGAATCACATTAGTGAATCTATGCCACTCAGTTTTTAAGGCAAAAGGGGGTTATAGTAAGTTGTACTCAATAACAAGGATAGAGATCTCGTAAAAACTTCAGTTTGGATCAAACCTAAAATCCTTTTCCTTCTAATTCTGCTTCACAGTACTCAAAAAAGTTTTTTTCATTTTTATTAAGGACAAAAACCACTTTTGTTTTAAATGCTCACCTGATTTAATTATTGATAAGAAACTCTCAGAACAACTTGTTATTTTTGTCGTAATTCAATTAAAAGTCAGTACGGCAGGAGCACAAAAGTGCTCTTAATTACTGAGAGCTTGTTATTAAGTGCCTCTAGGAGCTGGAAGTGAGTCCTGGTGCAGTTATATTTCAGAAACAAAAGCTAAATTCCCTTGGAAGGAGTTCATGGTGTTGAGAAAAAAAACAGATAGGTAAGGTAATGTTTATTTTCCAGTCATGAGTTTAGTGACAGTCAGTTTAAATCCTGACGATAACACGCTGATTTACAAATTACACAGCAGACAGGATGTTTTATGCTGATAGTTTAGTCAGTCATTTAATATGCAGCTCTTTCCAGTTACTCCAAATGTATCGATCTGCGTCGACGTGTTCAAAATGAGCTACAAAACGAGCTAACGTTGCTGCCAAATCGTCCGAAACCAGGTTTATTTAGAGTCTGAAGATCTTCTTCATGAATATGAGAACCATGGTACATGATCTATATGGACAAAAGTACTGAGACACCTCCATGTTTCATGTATAAGACCTTTTCTGACATTTCATTTTAAATCCATAGGTGTTAATATGAAATTGTACAGCTTCCACTCTTCTAGGTGGAATTTTGACAGTCTTGGATTTTGGACAGTTCCTGGGACAATTCATCCAGAGGAGCATTTGTGGGGTCAGACACTGATGTTGGTACGAGGCGGCCTCTAGTTCAGTTGTTTGATGGGGTTGCCCATGCCTGTACGGACCTTGTTTTTTGCACTCTGTTTTGGATCTGGAACTTCACCAAACTTTTGTCACAAATCCGCTAGAGTAGGACAGTCCAAACTATCTTCGTACGTTGAAGGATTAAGATTTGCCTTTAGCAAAACTAAGGGCCATAGGAAAACAATCCCATAGCACTGTCCCTCCTCCACCAAACTTCACAGTTGCCACAATGCACAGCTAGGAGTGTGATTTCATACACTTGTGGAACTGGGACTGTATGAAACACCTGAATTCACTGAACTCCTGATACTTTTGGCCACATAGTGCATGTACTGACATGCATCACTGAACCCTTAAAGCAGCACCAGATTTAAAGTTTAGTTCACGTGCATATACAATAACAAAATGCAACGTTATATTAAAATTTTTAATTATCTACAGATGAACAAGTTTACTTAAGTCACCTCTGTATCCGACCCAGTTGACCGAAATCTGTGACCTAGGAGTCATGCATATGCTTAATAACATCCTCTGCTATTTAAACCTCTTGTCTGGTGCAGTAGGACAAAGCTGCAGTACTGTGCAAAAGTATTAGGCCACCATAATAGATATACCACTGGTTTAGCAGTGAGATAACGACCCTATATCATTATTTTTCTCTCTATTAGAATGCAACCAGGACATTTGTTTTTAACAATAAATCAGCTTCTGTAGGTTACAGTAGAAAGTATCTAGCATGTTCTCCCCTTAAACAGCAATAGCAGCATCTGGCAGCTTTGTCAGGATTCCTTTTAAAGGGTAGGGTAGGAAGGGTAGGAACCAAGAAATCACTTTTTTCACAAGAGGAAAAGCTCCATAAATATTTGAATGAGGATCAATGAAAGAAAGGATAATGGAAATGTAAAATGTTTGGGCCCAATTGTCAACAATATGTTACATATGGTTATTGCTGAAACAACAAATCGAAGGGTGTCCTAAGACTTTTGCACAGAACTCTCTGTGCTTTAGGAGTTTGTTTGTACACCGAGTCCAAACTTATGTTTCCTAAGTTCAGTTTGTTCACTTCACAAGAGCAGAGTTCGTCTCTGCTCTCGGTCTAACAACATACATTTAGTCAAGAAATATTTTAGCATTCTCTTTTAAAAATGTTTGTAAATAAAATGTTAAATGTGTAATTCACAGTTCTGCCAAAACAATCATCCCATCTGGGGCTGGATTTATGACAGCTGTCTTAAGGAAAACTGTAAAGGTTCTTGAGACAAACACTAAGAAATTCATAAGGGTAATTAATCTAAAAAAATAAAACGATAACCTTCTCAACATAAAAAGTTCTTAAATATTACCTTAAGAAAATTTTAATCATTTTCTTATTTAGGCTGTGTTGTGTTTTAGGGTGAGAGGATCTGCCTCGTCTGATAGGCCTTTGTAGTGTTACCTCTCTCTCCAAAACCCACCAAACTCAAACAATATTAATAAATCATTTTTTTTTTTACTTTAACTCAAGATTTAGACAAAAATTGGAAAGTCTCAATCCTTAATTTTCTTCACTAAAATTCAGGACTAAAAGAGTTAAAAAAGGTAACAGTTGAACACATAAAAATGTAAAGATTAAGATGATAAAAATAATTCTAAAAAAGACTAAAGTCCACTACCAAGAAACATGTAAAAAAAAAATTAAACTACAGACCCACCCTACTCTACAAAGAGTACACCGCAAGCCAGATAGCACAGGCGGTCCTGTACTCAGCAGGGGGCGCTGCACTGTCTGTTGTTACACATTCCTCCTGTAACCATGACTGTTCAATTTGGACCAGACAGGATAGGATTCTTGGACCCCTATGGGACTTGTCCCTTGTTAAAGTGACACATCCAGTACGAAAACCTACTGTTCACGTTGGGTTCTTTAATTCTCAGTACAGTGTCAGGTTTCCTTTAAAGCTTAAAGGTAATGCATGATGAAAAATAACCGTTAATGAAATTAACCGTTTAATAACAATCCGCAACCCATGTACAAATACAAAGATAAAACAGTTAGGGACAAGGAACAGCACAGTGTGTGCACAAAGCTCCGGGACTCCTCAGGGAAAACACACACAGACTAATTAATGAACAAAGTGAAAGGCAGTCAAACGAAAAGCTAGACAGTATGCTTTAGAGACGGGACGTTTTACCTTTCCGATCCATTAATTATAGAACATTCTGGAGAAGGTCTCCTGAATCTCACACAGGGTCGTGCTCAGAGAAAAGATCCCTATATCACGAATAGGACTTTACATACACACACGCACACGCGTACACGTACACACACGTTATTAGATGTGTATGAGCCAGAGCTTAAGGGACTTGTGTTTGAAACTTAGGGGATGATGGATGGATCTCTTTGTGTTTTCACCATGAAAGTCACTTTGATGAGGTTCATTCCACTGAAAGTACATTCTTAAAGAAGTAATTCATTTAAAAAAAAAAAAAAAAAAAAAAAAAACACACCTCTGTTACTATTTAACTCCTAAATCAAATCTTTTTCTATATCTAATCCATAACCCACAGGTGTTTTCTACATTTGGTCTCTTTCTTGTCACCATCTTGCTCGTTCATGAGGAACTAATAATACAAGTGAAGGAGCTTCTCTTATCTCTTATTGAACCAAATATCAAAAATCAGCTTTTGTCAGGAGCGAGATGCAGGCAATGGCGAGAAGAATAACCTCACAAGAGAACACTTAAGAAGGTGATTAAACACTGTTTGCTTCACTCTCCTGTGTTGCGAACAATCAAAAATCCTTTTGTTTTCAGTTTTCAACTCGTCGTGTACGATTTGTTCTGGTGAAGATTTCCCTTTCCCAATTTCCCTTTGTGCAAAAAAAAGGAAGGAATGATTAACCGCAATACTTCATGCCACAAAAAGGTTCAGTTCCTAGGTTAAACACTTTTTCAAACTATTTTCAAGTAAACGTCCATCAGAGAAATTCCCGTCGCTCCCAGAGAGGATCATAAATAAAAGACATTCATGTTAAAATAAACTCCAGTGTGGAAACAGTTTCAATTAAATTAATAAATACGCCCTTATGAAAGCTTTGCTTTTCCCATGATGCTCCTGGGTTCCTCACATGGCGTCGAAGTGGAAGCGATGAGCCTCTTGTCTTTTCTCACGGTCGTCCGCTTTCTGCAACACAGCCAGTAAAAGTGAGGTTTAGAAACACTAACAGGAACAACGTCACAGCAGCGAGGGCTAGCAGTTAGAAAAAGATCGACTCTAAATCCCAAAACGGGCAACACAGAACAACCACACACAAAGAAACAGAGGAACAGGTTAAGCAAAAGGGTAAGCAAAATTAAAAAAGGAAAAAGAAAAAACACAATCTCACAGGAAAACAGAAAAACCCCCAAGGAAAAACAACCCACAAAAACCTGATTTAAATGACTTGGATATTTCCGAATCGTATTAAAAATTGCAATTGAAAATGTTTTTAACTTCAAAAAATATTATCCTTATTGCTTAGATATAATACAAGACAAGACTGAAAGGGTTAAAAAGAAACAATTTTTAATAATAAAAGGTTAAGAAAAAACCCCTAACCCTAAAAAACTCCCCAAAACACTATAATGAAAAATACAGGCCTAAAGCCCTGCCCTAAGAAAAAAAAAAAAAATAATAATAATAATAAAGACTCCACAGACAACCACCCCTAGCACTAAAAAGAGTACACTAAAAAACAGAGAGCAACCCTAAACAAGACAAGATGCATTTATTTCTACAGCGCTTTTCCTCCAATTGTCTCAAAGCAGCTTAATATATTATCCATAAATATCATCGCCCAAATATTTCCACCGCCCTAACTGACCAAACCAAGGGCAACAGTGGCAAGGAAAATCTCCCAAAATGTTATATAGAACCCTGGGAGGACCGAGACTCAAAAAGTGGGACGGACCTTCTTAGGTGGCTTAGATGATAAATCTATCTTAAATTTTTAATTTAAATATAAAAAAAATGTATCTTCGATAAACCCACAATATAATAATATTTAGACCAGAACAAATAAGATAGAATCTATGAAATAATATACCAATAAAATAGAGAATATAAAACTACAGTATATATAATAAATTAAATATTAGTAAAGTATCAGCCTTATTTGGTCCAGTAAAAAGTACGTTTTGGTGCCACGCCCTCAGTCAACCGTAGGAGGAGGCGTTACTTCCCCAGGTGAGAATGCACCCTCGGAAGTCTTTCATTAGTACAGATTATTTATGATCAGTAGTTACTGAGAGAAGTTTGGTTTTCCAAGGTCGTTGTTTTAATACGTTAAATCACGTTAAGTTTCGTTCACGTTTAGTGTTCTAGACTCTCCCTCTCTCTAATGCAGCATTTGAGCCAGGAGAGAGCAGTCGGTCGAACCCGGTACACTGCTGAAGCTCAGTATCATGCTTGTTCTTTAGTTCTTCTGAACAACAGATCAACTTTCCACACATATTACATTTAGCCTTTTCTTTTTCTCTTTCGCTTTTGAGCATCCAATCTTTTATCTTTTCTAAAGCACCAGGTGAGCGAATTAGATCAAAACCACATGAAGATGTACACACGACACACACCAGGGAGATGGGTGCCTCTTTAATCCAGAAGTATTATTGCTCTAATCATGACCATGTATTTGAAACTTTAACAGTACAGCGTTAGGATTGGAAATCGAAACCCAGTCGGTTTATGCATTTATTTCTGCTTTTACGTGGATTTACATTAATAGAAAAACAAGTTTGGTTGCAATTAATCTTAAAACTCCAACACTTACATTTACAGCACTTATCCATAGTGACTTGTACAGCTAATAGAATCAGTTTAAGCACTTGTTGGGATCTGAACCTTTGAACCTCTTCTTAACCACTAGACTATTACAGTCCCATCATAAATAATCTTCATCTCATTAGGGGTGGTTAGGCAGCTTAAAAACCGTGATGTATTTGTGCTGGATTGAAACAGATCTGAGCCTGATTAACCTGATTAAGTCACCAAACCGTCCTTAAAGCCTGTACACACAGACTGTACTGAGCTCAGAGAGTGTGAGGGCCGAGCGAGCAACAGCACGGCAACTCATTACACACACAATGGTGCACGTCACAGCAGTGTAAAACCTCTGGGTGCGATCACAGATGGAGTCTGAAGCAGACGTACTCTGTCTCACACTGATAAAACACACAGCCGAGACCCTCTGTGTGTTAGTGTGTGTGAGAGAGATTATTGTCTGCCTCTGCCAAGGTAAAAATGCTGTCTATTCTCTGCTGGATTGAAGTGACTCACACGTTGGATCTCTCGGCAGAGCCAGTGTGTGAATTGACTCTCTATCATTCGGCGCGAGTCACTACGATGTATTCTTTTCTCTTCTCTTCTTTTTTTTTTTTTTAGACAAGTACATCTAGGATTCCCTGACAAAAAGCACTTGTGACAGAATAAGAGAAGCACCTGAGAGGAGAATCAGATGGAGGTGCGTCAGAATGATCTCGAGTTCACACGGCTCACATAAAAAAAAAAAAAAAAATAGAAGATTTATTCTAACAACTATGAAACCATTTAACAGTGGAAATCTGACAACCAAATATTATTTCTACAGTGCACAGATAATTATAAATAAAGCTGTCCTTTTCTTGCAAGAGTCAGACATTTTGCAAAAGTCTGAGGCCACCTTTGGATTGGTTGTTTTAGAAACGCTATAATAACCATAACATAACATAACATAACATAACATAACATAACATAACATAACATAACATAACATAACATAACATAAAGGTCACGATTGGACCCATAAAATTCTTATTGATCTTATTATCACTGATTTTCAATTAATTTCTTTCTCCTGCTACCCTTTCAAAAAGACCTTCAATAAAGGTCTGAGCTTCCAAAAACTTCTTTGGACTGTATAAAAGGTCAACTAGGCAGTTATATTCAGTCTTTTTTAAAACAGCATACACATTTCCTGTATTGTCTGGTTATATTGTAATAATAGAGAGTGAGAAATAAGGGTCACATTACACCGTTGCTAAAACAATGGTATATCTCATCTAATAGTGGCCTAAAACTTTTACACAGTTTTGTCACTGTGCGCTCGAGTTTGGGTGATACCCAAAACAAGACCAGACCCTGTGGCCGATAGTCACTTCAGCCTGGTAAGGTAAAGGTGACCTAAGAGAGACAAAGGGGACGATGATAAAGAAAGATGGAGACAGAATAAAACAGAGACAACAACGAAGATAACTAGTGTAAGAAACAGAGGGAGAAGATATGAATAAACAAGGAGAGTAAGAAAAAAGTGACACTCAGAGCTAGACTGAAAGAGACAGAAAACAGAGTTAAAATATAGAGCGAGTGAGAGAGGGGACAGAGGGTTAGAATGTGATATAGAGAGAGTGAGAGAGAGGGCAGAGGATTAAAATGTGATACAGAGAGGGTGAGAGAGGGGACAGAGGGTTAAAATGTAATACAGAGAGAGTGAGAGAGAGGGCAGAGGATTAAAATGTGATACAGAGAGAGTGAGAGAGGGGACAGAGGGTACATTTGGAGAGGGGTATTACATCTAAAGTTTGGTTACATTTTGGGTATTGGTTCATTTTTGTTGAAATACGGTGCGTGTGCTTCCTTACATGACAGAAAAAGCGATTTCAGACCAACCTCCGCCTTTGCTATTTAGAATAAAGCAATTAGCCGTTTGAAGTGAGCAGCACGAGCTTCGTTTTCCACCCTGTCATTTGGCTTTTGATTACGGACGCCTGTTTTTGTACAAAAAGCCGCCGGACTTCATCCGTCATGCCCTAGCCAGCCTTCATCCGAAAATGCGAGAGTGTTTTTATAGATTCATTTGTTATGCTCTCACTATGAGGCCATTGCTCAAATCATCTTCTCCGGGGCAGCAGCGGACCCTCGAGAGGACGTTCAATCACCGCCGCCCGGGCCCGGTCTTAGCGCGGCACGGTTACGATGCCGAAGTGAAAGGGAAGTGCCCCCCTGAGTGCCTGACTGTGCTATAATTTCAATGTGGCCAGCAGGGGGATGTTCGCTCACTCAGAGAGCTTTTATGATCACGATCAATACCGATACCAAGGGGGCCGCTACGCCGGAGTCTGGACTGGCATTAACAAAGTCCGGTCAATAACGTTACAGGATGCTAAACTTTGCTTTCAGAACACATTAAAGAGGAGACGAGATAAAACAAGACGAGGAGAGGGACCACTGGGGGAGAGGGTTTGGGAAACACTGGGGTTACGGGGGGACTAAGAGCGGCATTGCGACGTAGGAGCCGAAGGGGAACGGTCGACCCCCTCGAAGGGGGTTGACGACCACATAGAGACAGGATGAGACGAGACTAGACGAGAAGAGGACAGGAGACACCGGGGAAGAGGTTTGGAACATACTAGGGTTATGGACTAAGAGCAATATTATGTTGTACGAGCCAACTGGGGGACCGTCGACCCGCTCAAAGGTTAACAATCACAAAGAGAGACAGGAAGAGACAGGACGAGATGAGACTAGACGAGAAGAGGAGAGGACAGGAAACGTTGGGGAAGAGGGTTTGGGAAACACTGGGGTGATGGGGGGGGGGCTACGTGCGGTATTACAACGTAGGAGCCAACGGGGGACCGTCGACCTGCTCGAAGGGGGTTTACGACCACATGGAGAGACAGGATGAGACGAAAAGAGGACAGGAAACACTGGGAGAGAGGTTCGGGAAACACTTGGGTTACGGGGGGACTAAGAGCAGTATTACGACGTAGGAGCCAACGAGGGACCGTCAACCCTTTTGGAGGGTGTTAACAATCATAAAGAGAGACAGGATGACACGAGACTAGACAAGAAGAGGAGAGGGAACACTTGGGAAGAGGTTTGGGAAACACTGGGGTTACGGACTAAGAGCAATATTATGTTGTATGAGTCAACTGGGGGACCGTCAACCCGCTCAAAGGTTAACAATCACAAAGAGAGACAGGAAGAGACAGGATGAGACGAGACTAGACGAGGAAAAAAGAGGTGAGGAAACATTGGGGAAGAAGTTTGGAAAACACTGGGGTGACGGGGGGGACTAAGAGCGGCATTACGACGTAGGAGCCGACGAGGGACCATCGACCCGCTCGAAGGGGGTTAACGATCACATGGAGAGACAGGATGAGACGAGAAGAGGACAGGCCAGGAAACACTGGGAGAGAGGTTCGGGAAACACTGGGGTTACGGGGGGGACTAAGAGCAGTATTACGATGTAGGAGCCAACGAGGGACCGTCAACCCTTTTGGAGGGTGTTAACAATCATAAAGAGAGACAGGATGAGACGGGACTAGATGAGGACAGGGAACACTGGGGAAGAGGTTTGGGAAACACTAGGGTTATGGACTAAGAGCAATATTATGTTGTACGAGCCAACTGGGGGACCGTCGACCCGCTCAAAGGTTAACA
>JAVSBV010123661.1:0-18693 GCA_033117975.1 Parotocinclus spilosoma | reverse complement strand
TTTTCACATGGTCATAATGGGGTATTTTGTGTAGAATTTTGAGGAAAGAAATTAATTTAATACAATTTGGAATATGGCTGTAATGTAACAAAATGTGGAAAAAGTGAAGCTCTGTGAATACTTTCCGGATGCACTGTATGTTTAATTGGTCTCTAAAAATCCCTAAAGTGGCCTTTTGCAGGTGTGCCCTATGATGGATTGGCACCCCGTATAGGATTGTCCTGCCCTTGTGCCCAGAGTTGATGGGTGGACATTGGCTGGCCTGCGACCCCCTGTTAATTAAGTGTAAGATAATGTATGGATGGATGGTAATAATTGTATGACTTTCTAATAAAACTCAATGCTCATCACATAACCCATCTACTCAGCAACTTTTTCAATATGGACGTTTGTTTAATTAGCTGAAATTTACTCCAGTTATTAATACTGAACTGCCCACACTGATCAGCTCGCTTAAGTATATTAAAGTAATAATAAAATTAAGTAAATAATATAACTTAAATCAATAATACAATTTAAATTAATAATTAATTTCAAAATAAATATCAAAATATCTTTTAAAATGAGTCCTCAGTGGTAAGTTATAGGAGGCACATCGTCTCCTAATAACTAAATGATGGAGGGAGTTACTGCATTCTGGTGGGACCTGGACATGGTGGGAGTTCTGTTAAAATAGACCAGTAGAGCGATGCTGAGGTGAAGAAACATCGAAGTGTATGGTGCTGGAACTGGTACCGGAACATCACCTCGGAGAGAAAAGAGAACATTTGGTTACTTATGAGTTAGGTACACAGAGTCTATTAGCAATCACTGATGCCTTGTGCAGCATGAAACTACTGCAGCATTAGCTATAGCAGAATAGCTATGAGCATAGCGTGAGCTCAAAAGCGCAGCAAGCGCAGATAGGAACCGCTTCGGGTGCGTCTCAAATCGGTGGACGCAGCCGAGCGGAGCCGAGAGAAGAGAACCGGGGAAACACACGAGCGGAGGCCAAGCCTCGGGAAAACCCTGAACTTTATTCCCTACCAGCTAATACACCTCGAGGGTTTCCCCTCTACTCACCCGTCGGCGATATATGCCCTGGGATGTGACCGGCTATAGCTAATGGCGGACGCAGACGAACGCTATGGACGGACGAACATGACGGAACGATTAGCGCGGCCGAGAGCGCGGACGATAAGTGACGACGTGGCACCGAGGCACGCTGGCACTTACGTATAAATAACATGAGCTCCAGGTGATCCCAATCACGTCGTCAATCACGAAAGGGAATATAACGCGCTTCAGCGATCGCTCCGTAATGTTGGACCGGGAGGACGCCGGGACGAGCGAGGCGTCGCGGTGAGTCGCCTAACAGTATGATTTTAAAATTCTAGCAACATCACACAAATTGCTTTATTTTAGTTATTTGATAGAGCTATACTTAGTTATCTTCTCTCTTTTCAAGATGCTGAGAAACCGGTTCATGTATTTATAACATAGAGGTAAGTAAATCTCTAAATAAACTTTAATTAGTTCAGAATACAGCTAACTAGAACAAAAAAATATATGATTCCTGTTTTAACGTCTCTTCAATTGTTACCAGTAAAATTACACATTAATTACAAAATACTTATTATAACATATACATCTCTACATGGCCTGGCCCCACAGTATCTGAGTAAACACTTAGAGTCTTCTAAACCAGCCAGTCTACTTTGCTCACAAGGTACAGGACACAAGGTTTCAATTCCTAGAATTGAAAAATTCATGGCAGGGCTATGGTCCTCTTCATTTTGACTTGTGTATCCTTGCCTTAGATTCAGCACACAGCTGAGGGTTTATAGTTAAAGAGATTTATGGTGACCTGGGATGTTGTGTTGCTGTTTTCTTGCCTCCTTGGTCTGATCACTCAGACTTGTTGATTTCTGAGGAGGTGGGTTGCTGAAGTCCCTCTTGGCTGTGTTACCTTCTGGCTCTCCTATTATTAACTATCACTATATCTAATTCTGCCAGAGTTTCATGTTACATATGGCATCAGTAGTAGTTAATACTCTCTGTGCATGTAATCAATAACTACCTAGATTTTCTCTTCTTTCTGCGAGTTAGTGTTCCAGTTCCAGCCCCACAAACTAAGATGTTCCTTCACTTCAGCGTCACTCTACTGTTTTCATCATTAATAACCAGTCTTACCATGCCCGGACCACAATGGAGGACAGTAACTCTGCCAAGGACTATCCTGTTGAGGAGTCAAGATCAAGTTTAGTCACTTGTCTACCTCTGTCTGTTAGTATCGTGTTTTAAATATTTATCATTGAATCGCAGGTCTTCTGTATTTGAGTATTGTCATATGGTGGAGTATTTTGTTTCCTTTTGATTTTTTTCTGTATCTATTTATTTACTATTATTATTGTTTTTTACTTCTCTTTTTATTTTGGGAGGTTTTCTGTCTTTGTATAAATGTTAAAGCTTAAAAATAGTAAAAAATCATAAATAAAGTAAAAAAAAAAAAAAAGATCAAATTTAGTAATAGTATTAGTAGTCCTGATAATTTTTGTAAGGATTAATAATAATAATAATAATAATATTATTATTATTATTTTATTATTATTGTTGTTGTTGTTGTTATTATTATTATTATTATTACTACCCCTTACATTATCCACTGGGGATTCTGAAGTGTGGAAATCTTATCAGTGTGACAAAAGTAAAATGTACTATGCACCAGACTACTTGCTACTACTTATACAAGCTTAGAATGATGATTTGGTGTGTGTTTACGTGAAATTAGACTGTAATGGGTTGCAGCTCGGTGCAGCGTGGAAGCTCTTACTGCCGCTGTTGGCAGGATCCGGCGCGCACTGACGTATCAGCACTCGCAGCAACGCGTAAGCTTGTCCTCCCATCCATGTGAGCGGCTCTCACACACAGAATCCAGCAGCTGCTGCGCACAAGCTCCCGGAGTCTCTTAGTCCGAGTCTCAACTTAAAGTCATGCTCCATCACCGCCATTATCAGCAAAACAGTAAAGACTCGGCTGCTTTATAACGCAATAAAACCATTGTTGTTTTTTGTTTTATGTTTGTTGTTGTTTGTTTGTTTTTTGGAATACGTTGTTTTCTCTGCTAATGCGAGATATTTGATGGAAACGATGTGGACCTTACACGATTCTGTTGGATTGGTTTTCTTTTCCTGCTTGTCAATCCAGGTCGGATTTTCTCTTCAAGGTGAGCCCTGTTTTTCTGATAACATTTGAAGTGAATACAGCTGTTCGTTCGTGGCGCATGACCATCATGGTCCTTATTTTGGATCTGCGGTATGAACCTTGTTGGTAGCCAACAGCGTTACAAACTGTTGATTTGGGCGGTCTGTTTGAGGCGACATTCTGGTCATGTTATTGAGAGCGTGTGATGCGCTCTTGCTGTTAACTGTGGGGGAGTAAACTTTGAAGGGGCGCCGGGCGCGACCTGCATCTCAAGTTACTGGATGTGCGGTACTAACCTTCATCAGCCAGGGATTCATCCAAAAAATGGATCGTAGACAAAGCCATTACGTTCGTTACATGGACAAAATCAAACAATACTCATTTATAAAAGAGAAACTAAGCCTTGTGCTTATATGCAGCAACTGTTGATGTACAAATGATGACGCAAAGATGTCGGTATTATAACTAAAAGAAAAAGAGCGCAACAGAGCGCGCTTTGTGATGCGCATTTTCGATGACTAATGTGTGGGCACCTCTGGTTCGCAGGCAGATTTACCGATCTGCCCTCCAACATCACAGCTAGGGAGGGCCAGAACATAGAGATGGCATGCGCCTTCCAGAGCGGCACCACGTCCGTTTACCTGGAGATCCAATGGTGGTTCATCCGCGCTCCCGACGAACCGAGGACGAGCGAAGAAGAGGAGGAGGAGACCGAGGTAATCACGCTTCATGTTGCGCAATAAGATGAGGGGGGGCAGCGCTGATTGCACGCAGTGCATGCCTCGCTGCTCCTTTATTGTGCTTGCATGGACACCGGTTTCCTCTGTACTGCATAATCATATTTATTTTGTCCCCTGGTTGGTTGGTCTAATCTTCTGTAGTATTTAGATTATATCTCTATTGTCACAATCATTTATAAAGCTCCAGGCTGTATAGTTATTATTACTCTATTCCCAGCCCCAGTAGTAACACTATGACATTTTCTGAACTCTGGATTTGTAATGCAGCATGCATGATATGCATTCAATACAGAATATATGTGTATATTGGTTTTATTTAATGACACATCAACATAAATAGCTACTTGAGGCAGACGCAAGCTTACAATGATACTGGTCAAACACTGGCAGTGGGACAATTTAGAGCAACCAGTAAACCTAATGCATATATTTGGAATGTGAGAGGAAACCAGAGTAAACCCATGCAAACCCAGGTAAGATAGTTAAATTAAACATGCAGTCTAGAGGCAAGGCTAACCGCTTGTGCCACCATGCTGCTAAATAATCAGTTTTAATACCCGTCAAGCCTTATCCACCCATTAAGGAATACTGCTTATCTGGTAAACCACTTGGGTCAGATGGTTATAAGGTGATTTGTGCTGATTTGTTTGATTTTTTTTATTGAATTGAATATATATCTGCGAATATACACTTACTAATAGGCGTATGTGGTATATATAATCTAAAATAATATCTCAATCAATAATACAGATGACATAGATGTTGAAAAAATGTCGATGTTAGTATTTTACCAAATTATTTTTTTAACTAGGTTTATAATGTTCCTTTTTACCTCTACAGCACTTCTATTCAAATAACACTCTGTGCTCTCATGCTCTGTGCATTATGTCAGTCATTTTGATCTCCAGTTATTTGATCACCAGCGCCATTAAGCACAGTCATGAAAATGGCATCTGCAGCAGAGTCAGATACTGTTTGTGGAAGAGCTTTGTAAAAGTTTAAGACCCATGATGTCAAAAGTATGGGAATACTTCAAACTGGCACTAAATAAAAGGGTGGTTTATAAACTGTGCAAAGCTTTGATGGCATACTACAGCAGCACTAGCGTAAAGCACAAGCACCTGAAAATAGAACACACAGGCACTATTTTGGAAGATGGGCTGCCAGAAAAGACAACACCACCATTAAGTGTTGTTGTTATGTTTTTACCATTAGTAGAAACACATTTATGTTGATGTCCTTGTAATTGATAAATAAAATAATAAGATATTTATATATTAATAAACATTAAAAGTGTAAAGTTTTAGAGTGTTTGAGTAAATGTTTAGAACCTATGTTGGACTTGATGAAGCCTATTTTACTTCTGATATTATTTTAAGTACATTGCTTTGTATAGTGAATGCCATACATAAATCAGATAATGTTTTAATAATTCAGATTAATATAATTAAATGTTTAAGTTAAAAGGAACTAAGGACGTGTCTTTTAAAACATGCTAAATTATATATAAGGGTTTCATAGAAACTCTCATTTATATTGGAGTTGCACTAGCTTAAATAACTTATATCCATTTAATTAAGATTAAAAACTACAGTTTTGTTCTTTAAAATACAAACTCATGTTTATTTGTGCTGCATTATTAAACATGCCGTTTGTTGTTATTAAAACATAAGGAGCTTAAATAATATGGGCAATATGGTTTTATGGACAAAAAATAATAATTTAGCTAGATTCATTTACTAATGTGTGAAATAAGTAAGAATTAAAGCAACAATTAATATCCTATTAACAATAGTAAGCTAATACAATGTAACATTTTTACAAATACATTATGGATACAAATTATTGTCCAAATATCTAATCTCTTATCTAAAATAACACCACCCTTCTCACTAAACATTTTATTTAGGAACACCTATATGCAAGTATCCAACCATCTAATTATATTGCAGCAGTGCAAAAAACAAAACAAACAAAAAAAAAAAATCAGAGATGGGCCAATAGTGTCAGTTGATGTTCACAGTGTTGTGATCTCAGTGATTTTGCCATATTGGTGCTAGGCATTCCATTCCATTCTGCTTTCAGTATTTCTATTGCAGCGGATCTCATTAAAGTTTTACACACAACAGTCTCTAAAGTTTACTCAGAGCAATAAAGAAAAGGAAATGCCTAATTAATAAGAGAGATCAATGTAGAATTAACAGACTGGTGTGAGATGACATAAAGGTGAGGCTGCAGTGGGCATAGGCTCAGCAGAATTGGGCAACTGAAAAATGGAAAAATAAAGCCACACATGGCAAAATTTGAAGCCAACACCAGCATGAGTCCAAGTGGAAGAGGTGTAATTGTATGGAGAAATGTTTTCTTGGTATACTTTGGGTCCTTAATATCGATCAGTCATAACGTGATTGTCTATCTGAGTATTCTTGCTCCCTATCCCTTCATGATCACAATTCCAGCTGGATAAATGCAGTAGGTGACAGTAAAAGTAGTAAAACTGCTTATATAAGAATCTAAAATGAGTTCAGTGTCCTTCAGTAACCTTCACAGTCACCATATGTGAATCCAATATAGTACCTTTGGCATATCGTGGAGATGGAGATTTGCAAGATGCATGTCCCCTGTATCATTTTGAGGAAAAGGGCATTGCACTGTGTAAGTAGATGGCATGTAGTGATGGTGTTGGCTATATGACAACAAGTCTGTGTATGACATGCTGCATTTTCTTCTGATTCAGAAAGAATCTTATTTTGCCACATTTGTGACTAAATCTCAGCAACACTGACAATTCAACAAACTGGAATGTGCATTATGCCATGTCATGTTTAATACTGAATAATGACTTTAATCTCTTTTAGAGACACATATGTGCTTAACCTTGACACATCACTTTATACTCATTTAAAACGAATGCCCTTGCTTGTTGTGACAGTCCATTAAGTCATCAAAGCCTTTTTATCATTCTGTAATTGCAGGCAAAGTCTGTACATTTATACCACTGCTTCTGTTACTTATTTAGTCAGTTAGAGAGTATTTGTCAGAATTTGGCAGTTTGTCTTCAATAACTTCAAGTACAGTCATGCTTCCTTTGATAAACACTTTTTCTTCAAATGGTCAGCACAATGGAAAGAAGGTGGCTCTTTTTGCTCACTGGATGCATATTATTGGCTTTAACCCAGTTATTACTGACTATTATAGTAACCCATCCTGCACATATTGTCAAGGCGTTAATCCACATCTTCTATCAGTTTTGGATATAGATCGACAATAGTTTCTGTGAAATATAATGTGTCATTCATACAGACCTATTTGTTTTATATATATACTGCTCACAAACATTAGTTTATTTAATTATTTTTAAATGAAATATCTATTATCTCTTTTTTGTGAGCAGTGTATTTGCATGCTTCAGATGACAGATAGCAACAAAATTACATAAAATAACAGAAGAGCTCATCTGACCTTCTGCAGTATTTATCGCAAGGAATACATTTTCACATCAGTCATTGCGTTTACACCTCCTCAGGACTGGGATTTTGTTTACTAGGTCTCTGATCCATTTCTTTACTGTATTTGACAATTATATATTATTCAATAACATATGGTATATATGTCAATTTTTTTGCATGTGTATTGTATCTTGATTCTGCATAGGGCAGTTCATAGCTATTGCAACCCCAATTCCAAATTAAGTTTGGATGTTGTGCAAAACACAAATAAAAACAGAATACGATGATTTGCAAATCCTTTTCAACCCATATTCAAATGAATTCACTACGAAGAGATATTTAATGTTCAGACTGATAAACTTGAATTCTTTTTGCAAATATTCACTCATTTGGAATTTGATGCCAACACATTCCAAAGTTAAGACAGGGGCAACAAAAGACTGGGGAAATTTAGGAATGCTAAAAAAAAACACCTGTTTGGAACATCCACAGATGATTGTCATGATTGGGTATAAAGCAAGCATCCCCAAAAGGCTTAGTCGTTCACAAGCAAGGATGGTGGCCCGCGCCCTTACGTGCAACTTTAGGGATAGTGGTTACGTTCCAGGGGCTTTTAGTGGACACGTACATGGGGAACCCCAGAGGTATTTAGTATTTTTAGGGGCACTTTCTCGTTCACTCCTCGCACGCCTGAGCTCACGCTCCTCCCTCGTCGGCACCCAACAAGCCTCACTCCTGCTGGCTGCCCGTCCTGAATGGGACACGCCCCGGCTCGGCTTATTCGTGCCACACATTTCGCAATCTATTCGTGTTTCTCGCTCCTCGCGCACCCGTGTTCATACTTGTTTCCTGCCGCTTTGCCATCTTTTGCGTCTTATTCACATTCATGCTACAAGCGCGCCCGAGCTTATATGCTTACCTTTTGATGCTTCGGCGTTTCCCGCGATTCATTTGCACCCACACTACATGCGCGTCCAAGCTCACGCTCACCCTCTGGCATTCGGACTACCTCCGTGCCTTTGGGAGACGTCCCAAATCGTGCTCTCTGCACGCCTGCCCCGTTGCCGCTTTGGCGCCTCCTCGCGATCAGTTCACATGTTTCTCCAAGACGGGACGCAACTCAGCGGCATGCCATTTTATCCTTTTGTTTTTTTTGTGTTTAGGAGCCTTCTGCTCCGCTCTTTTTCCCCTCTTAGTTTTTCTATATTATTTCCCTATTATTATTATACGTCTATCCCGCATCCTTAGGTCCTACACCATCCACCACATCTCGTAACACTAGACTGACCTTTCTGCAGTTTTTAGACCTGTCTCCCATTGAAAATGTGTAGAATTCCAGCTAGAAAGCTTCAGCACTTAGTGTCCTCAGATCCTAAATGCTTAAGTGTTGTTAAAAGGAAAGGTGATGTAAAACAGTGGTAAACATCAAAGGCATCACTGTTTAAATTAGTGAAGATTTGCAAAAAGGTTGATCAGGTTGATCTGTTTGAACATTAAAGATCTTGTCTTTGAGTGTGTATTCGTTTAAATATAGATTGAAAAGGATTTGCAAATCATTGAATTCTGTTTTACACAACGTCCCATCTTAATTTGAATTGGAGTTGTACTATTTTGGCAAGGACATCTCCCATGTCAGAAGGTGTGCTGATGCAAAATTACATTTTAAATGACATTTCAATGATCAAGTGAAAGTGTGAGAATCTGTAAAGTGTTTTAGTGTAAAGATTTAACTGCTACAAGTTTATGGTAAATGGAACTTGTTTTCCCCACCCTTTTATGACCGTTGTGCTACAATGTTTATGGGAAGCATTTGGGAATACCAATAAGGACACTGATACCCCAAGAGACTAAATTCAGATCTCATTTTCTAAGGACAAAACAATGAATAATTCAGTTCTCCATTTAAACCAGTTTTTATAAAAATTCAAAAATTTCAGTGTAATATTGAGCCTCTGAATTGGCAGTCGTACTGCTTTAAGATGAACTGGGTCTTGTAGGCCACAAACATGTTTCTTCTATTGCTAAATGGTACAATGCAATTCAACAGCTGCTGACTCATAAATAATCACTACATAATACTGTAGTTTAAGTTCCTTATATATATCCGTATAATATCACATTATACAAGCTACATTGTTGTATATAATTGTGTATATTGTTTGTATGACATGTTAAGGCAACACAAACAACCATGGAGGAGAGTGAACAAAATGGTTATTTTAAGCACAAAATGAGAAGCTTGTACCTAGAGGATGGAAAAAAGACAAAAAGAGGAGGACATGCTTTATATATGAAATCAGAAACACAAACACTGTGTTAGAGATGCACATAGTTTGTTTATGACACATGTTCATAACGAGGATGTGTTAGATTTCAGAAGTGTTTGAGTGCTACTTGGGCAGTAAAATAGTCCATTCTTTTTTTTTTACACCGCCAAATCTTCAGTGTGGAAGCTCTTTAGAGTGTGCTGCTTGTAACACAGTGGGTACGGAAAGTATTTAGACCCTTTAAAATTTTTCACTCTTTGATTCATTGCAACCATTTGCCAAAATGAAAAATGTTCATATTACTTCTCATTAATGTACACTCAGCATCCCATCCTGACAGAAAAAAAAACAGACAGTTTGTAAATTTATTTTTAAAAAAAAGGGAAATATCACATGGTCATAAGTATTAATATCCTTTGCTGTGACACTCATATTTAACTCACAAGCTGTCCAGTTCTTCTTATCCTTCTTAAGATGGTTTTACTCCTTCATTGTAGGCCAGCTGCGTTTAATTGAAATGATTGGACTTGATTAGGATAGGCAAACACCTGTCTATATAAGACCTCACAGCTCACAATGCATGTCAATGCTAATGAGAATCATGAGGTCCAAGGAACTGCCCAAGGAGCTCAGAGACAGAATTGTGGCAAGGCACAGATCTGGCCAAGGTTAAAAAAAATTCTGTAGCACTCAAGGTTCCTAAGAGCACAGTGGCCTCCAAAATCCTTAAATGAAAGAAGTTTGGGAGACCAGAACTCTTCCTAGACCTGTCTGTCCAGGAGCAATCGTGGGAGAAAAGCCTTGGTGAGAGAGATAAATAAGAACCCAAAGATCACTGTGGCTGAGCTCCAGAGATGCAGTAGGGAGATGGGAGAGAGTTCCTCAAAGTCAACTATCACTGCAGGCCTCCACTAGTCGGGCTTTATGGCAGAGTGGCTCGATGGAGCTGAAAGCCCATATGGAGTTTGCCAAAAAACAAATGAAAAACTCTCAGACTATGAGAAATAAGATTCTCTGGTCTGATGAGACGAAGATTGAACTTTTTGGCATTAATTCTAAGTGGTATGAGTGGAGAAAACTGGTATGAGTGGTACTGCTCATCACCTGCCCTATACAATCCCAACAGTGAAACATGGTGGTGGCAGCATCATGCTTTGTGGTTGTTTCTTAGCTGCAGGGACATGATGACTGGTTGCAATTGAAGGAAAGATAAATACGGCCAAGTACAAACATATCCTGGAAGAAAATCTCTTCCAGAGTGCTCAATTTCTCAGACTGGGCCAAAGCTTTACCTTCCAACAAGACAATGACCCTAAGCACACAGCTAAAATAACAAAGGAGTGGCTTTGTGACCATTTTTGACTGACCCAGCCTGACTTAAACCCATTTTAGCGTCTATATAGAGACCTGAAAAGTGCCATCTACCAATGTTGACCATTCAACCTGATGGAACTGAAGAGGATCTGCAAGGAAGAATGGCAGAGAATCCCCAAATCAAGGTGTGCAAAACTTGTTGCATAATTCCTGGCTATATCAATACATGGCTGTATTTGCTCAAAAGGGTGCTTCTGCTTAATACTGAGCAAAAAAATACTTATGACCATGTGATATTTTAGTTTTCTTTTTAAATAAATTTGCAAAATATTCAACATATCTGTTTTTTTTTGTCATGAGTGTACATTAATGATTAATGATAATTGATTTTAGCAAATGTCTGCAATTAAACAAAGTGTGAAAAATGTAAAGGGGTCTAAATACTTTCTGTACCCATTGTATATATACATGGCGAAAATAAGCCATGGAGAACAAATTCCAAAAGCATTCAAACAACTAATTTAATGAGATGTTTAAAACAGTATGACCCTGCTAAATATGTAGTAAAATAACAAAGGAAAAGAGGTTAAAACTAAATCTAGCAAAAGCACAAAAACAGGTACAAGTTCAGGTTCAGGGGGCACTGTGCATTGATGCTGGAGCAGTACCCACTTGTCATGAACAACCGGAAGCTTATGAACGATATCCATTGAAGCACAACAATTCCAGTAAATCTAAATCGAACATGCAAAGTTTCATGTACCTCTGCCATCTTGAAGAGGTGTGTGACGGCAGTCTAACCCAGCCACGTCAGCACTGCAAAATGACTACACCATGAAATAAGCCCAAAAATGCTACAATATGATTAAAATTTTGTTATATGTTTAATTAACAATTTGCACATTTCCAAATACTGTAAAAGGAGAAATGAAATGTATATGACACTTAAAATGATAGGAAAAATTATTTGTTGAATGTATAAACATTTCAATATGCAATAATGTTTTTTTATTAAAAATAAAAACAATTTATACAGTGAATTTACAGTTCTATTTTAAAATTTATCACTTCCAGGATATGTAATTTTGGTCATACCATATAGCCCTACTGTTAATTAATTATGAACAAGTCATATCAACATAAAAGCACATTAACAGTAAAGCAATTCTACACAGTCATGCTCTAGGCAATGTTACAATTTGAAAAATAGGTGCATTACAAAATTGCTAATAGACATAAATATGTTAAAAAATGTTATATCTTTGCTAATAAATGGTATAATTGTACAATTACTTAAAATCACATATTAATGGTTTTTATTTTCCACACTTTACAGAATAAACCTCTCACATGAGCAAAGCAAATACAAAATGTATCTCTCTGATTTTTCTCATTTTACCTATGCAATTTTCTAGCTAGTTCAGTAAACTGAACAGTTGAAGACAATTGGCATGGCAGCTCAATGAAAGCACTGAGCTCTCATAACTACTCCCATCAAGCAGTTTGTCACTGTCCTGATTATTTGGCTACCTGAAGATGGGTATTGAGTCTGAGGGAAATCATGTTCTATCATTCCTTTGACAAACTATAAGTGTAGGTTTGTAGGTTTGGCAGGGGTTGAAAGTAATAGTGAAGGAGTGGTACATTCTAGAAAAATTAACCAATACCAAAAGTGTACAAATAATATAGCCTTTGGTAAAGTAGATTTAAGATTTATTCCCTGAGGCTGTCGATATTAGGAAATTAAGTAACATAAATGAAGTTAAAAGAGACATTTCTCTTCCAAAATCAATATTAAAATTAGCTTCAAATACAGACTTGGTACAGGATTTGTTTTTCACCTACTCTTTACCCCATGTGTAAATTCAATAAAGTGACATTCTAACAGTGTTTGTACAGGAGCAGTATGCTGCCCAATGGAGAGTGGACTAAAGTGGTGAGAGATTACATTTGGTCCAGTTTCCCAGTACTCCTGAATGCTTCCCAGTGGACATTCCATTTCAAATGGATGTCTTTGCAAATAGCTGTAAATGGGATCTGAGCTGTGGTAGCAGTGACTTGCCCATTCAGATTTAGTTAAGAAAACTACTGTCAATCATATATACTGTTGTTATTCTTGAGTAGACTGAAATAATTTGGTCTGTAAGTGCTACATAGTATCTTTAGTAGCCGGTTTATATTGTAACTAGTGACCTGATGACGAACACCTGCTTTTCCCATTACTTAAATGCAGGTTATAGCATTGTTCGTGGCCAGGTCGTCATTCCACCCCACGTGCACACACCTTGACACCGTAGTGATCACCTTTATGGTTAGCTGGTTACGTCCAGGGGCTTATAGTGCCGACAGACCTGTACCCAGGAAACCCTCGAAGTACTTAGTATTTTAGGGACACTTTGAGGGTTTCCCGTTCCATAGTCGTGTGCTCACGCTTTTTTCATGCTCAGCCACTATCGAGTCTCACTCCAGCCAGCTGCACGCCCTGATTGAGATGCGCTTCGGCTCCACTTACTCGTGCTATATGTGCGCCCAAGCTAGTGCTCATCCTCTGACGCTTCGGCGCCTTCCGCGATTTATTCGCGCTACACACGTGCCCGAGCTCATGCTCGCCTGCGTTTCAGGCTACCTCTGTGCCTTGCGATTTGAGAGACGTCCCAAATCAGCGCCTTAACGTGCTCTTTGCACGTCTGCCCCGTGGTAGAAAGTGGTAACCAGGTAGGCAGACCCAAAGTGCAAAAATACAGTTAGTGGATAGGCACTGTCTTGAAAAAAAGTAAGCATGGTGCATTAATTTGCTAGGCAGGGTGTTTGTCCTTGGAAAGTTAAGCAACTTTAATGTAATTACCACTAGTTTCACTAATAATAAAATTAATAAAAAATTCATTAATAATTAATGAAACCCAAGGCATTACTGGGAAAGGACAGGAGTCGACATGCTTTACATGTAGACCATTACTTATGACAATTATTAGACCATTATGACTATGTCTCAGGACCCATATATGAAATTTAATTCAACTAATAAATTGTCTTTTGTCTATCTTGTGTGGTCAGACATATGATGGTGTGGTGTATCTGGCTCCAAAGATTTTTACAGTGCAGGCTTTTGGAAGTGAGATGCCAACCACTAGCACTCTGTGTATACTGTGGAGCACACTGTTCACATCTTATTACCTAGTCTGCTTGTTATGCTTCACCCATAATCTGGTAGTAATATAATCACTCATAATCTTTGGGTCATATAGTGCTAGGGTGTGATCAGTCAGTCTGGGAAGTTCAAAGCAAATGTAGGACCAGAACCACAGCTTTTACAACGCCATCACATCCACGCTCAACAACATTATTCCCCAGACCCTGGTTTACAAACTCTGTACACTTGGACTGAGTTCATCCCTCTGTAATTGGGTCCTGGACTTCCTGACTAACAGGCCACAGACTGTGAGGATCCACAACATCTCCTATTCCGTCATTATCCTCAGCACCGGCTCCCCTCAGGGCTGTGTGTTGAGCCCCCTCCTGTTCACACTGCTCATGTATGACTGCTTAGCTATCCATCCGACCTCTGTGGATTATTTTCGAATGTCTTACACAGAAAATTATGATTTGAAAGACAAATAAATATTGTTGTGGTCTTTTATGCATACTTTTTGTCATTTGTAGTTGCTTTTGTGGGCTATTAATATTTATTAAATAAATTATTTTAAAAAAAATTAAAGTGAAGCCTAATTTAATGAGGTAAACTTAAATCTTCTTCTGTAATGTTTCCAGCTGCTGGTGTCCATATTACTCCAACCTTCAGGTGTTAGTCTACTTTAGTGTTCATTCTTTTTAAAGCCACCTTTTCAGCAAAAAAATAAATAATGAAACAAGAATTTCTCCTTTCAGCACTGTTTCTGTGATTTATTATTGTGCTCTATCTGCCTTACTTTTTCTGTAATAATTTATTGTCTTTAATTTCTCAGCCTTTGATAGAGAAAACAGCATCTAGATATTAGATTACCCTATGCTTAGATGTACTGTGTACATACTAAATGTGTAATCCTACTTTGTTGAACGGCTTTTGCTTCCAAACTTTCTTTGAGTTATATTGTTTTTTACTCACCCATCTTTCCTGAATGCTGCTTTTGTACCAAATCATGATTACCATAACTGGTTGACATTGCTTGTTTAAAATCTCCTGAAATGCAGCAACGGATGTTTATTAGCAAATGAAATGAAGTTGAAACATGAAATAATTTGGGTTCTTACTGCCTGCAATGGAATTAAAGTTAAAGTAAAAGTAAGAAACACTCACAAACAGTGTTTTTATATGCATTTTAATTACTTGGCACCACTTTTGCGTAACTAGCAACTTTTTTTTCTCACCCACCACATTGTCTGTTCACCTTTGTTTGTGCCATTTAGGTTATCTGATTAGGCCTGAGGGTTTTCTTTTTTGTTATTTGCCGCCGCATAGCTCCTTGGTCTACACATGGCATGTCTGCCATTTAAAGGGCACTCTTTTCCACCTTTCACTATCCAGCTTGTGCTAATCCTCAGTAATGCCCAGGGTCCAACCAGGCTTTCGAGTTCCATGGAACATCTTTTGGGTGCTTTGAAAACTATCCCATCAGGGGACTCCCAAGTAGAGGCTGGATACATACATCATTGCCTTCCAGACCTCGTCCATGGAAAGCGGCTAGAATGAAGAAGCCATCTTGGCCTGCTTCAAAAGGGGTCTGAGTGATAAACCCAGGGACTAGCTTGCTGACCAGCTTCCTCCCTCCCACATGTTCAAACCCCTGTTCATGTATGTGAACCCTAACATATACTACATTAAATCTGTGATCTGTAAAAATACAATACAGGAATTTGTCATAATTTAATTTGTTAATACAAATCCATTGTTTTTAAGTAACAATGTTTTTTTAAACAGGTGATATTTGATTATAATCATGATTTGGTACAAAATCAGTATCCACAAAAGTCTCTGCATGAGACATTTATTGAAATGTTCAAAATCATTTCCATATTCTCCCTCTACAGTGCATGTCTTTAAACAATTTAAGGACTCTGGATGAATTTCACTGTGTAAACGCCAAGGGCGTAAACCTAAACTGAAGATCTACGATCTCTGATCCTTCTGATGGCACTTTATCAAGACCATATTAAAAAATAGCTGAAATAGTCACATAGGCAAGGGATTACTTTGGCAAACATAACAATACAAAGTTATATTAAAACTTTACTTTGACAAAAATAAATCAAGGTTATAATCACTTGTTGACATCACCTGTTTAAAATCACATAATCAAATCACATCAATCCCTTCCCTCATTGTTTTTCATCCGTAACAACTTTTTTTTTTTAATGTGTTGCAGGCCTGAAATGCCTTTTTAAGGGCTAGTAAGGGGCTAGTAATGAGGTAATAATAATAATAATAATGTGAATTCAAATAGGTGATGCTAACAAAAACAAAAAATGTTAAGGAATTTACAAACTTATATATATATATGCAGCAAGAATGGGAGAAAAAAACACTCCTCTGTTCCAAAAAAGCTGTGAAGTGTTATGAGATGGAATAACAACATTGCAAATTGGTAAATTCATTAGGGGTTTGTTTGAGCAAGATTATTAATCAAGCATTAACCATCAACAGGAATAGCAACGAGTAAAACTAAAGATTATATCATAAGATACACATAGTAACAGTAGTGATGAATTGGTTCATATTGCATATATTGCACACTTTATTCTATATCTTATTCAAGCTAATATTGTTGTACTCCAGTCCCCAAATGGAGCAGACAGAAAAGACCTTTGTCGAGCTGTAGGAGAAATCCCTGAAAGGTGTGAAAGATAATCTTCACCGATACCTTTATACAGAGATGTGAATTTGCCAAAAGGCTCAGATTTATCATTGAAGACATGTCAGTGGACATGTTCATTCATCATAGCTGAAATGTCCTTTTTGCCACCAGCAGGGTGCAGATAATCACAATTGACATTGTGATGTTAAATGGCTACATGTGCATGCGTAGTGCAGTGTTAAATTGTAATGAGTTTCATAAAACGGATTTTTGCAAAACAGCCAGGATCATTTTACAAAGGGGATGGCAACCAGCTGTGGAAATAGAGTGCAAGAGAGAGAAAATGAGTGGGCGGAAAGGCAGAAGGGATGGGTGTTCACTGAACATGTACTGTAATGCAGAATAAAAATGCCAACAGCATAGTCCAATTCAATTTACTACATCAAAACAAACATTGTTCTCTTTGAAGACTTTAGGCACAAGGGAATCCAATTAGTGAATGGCTTGCTTTGATCTGCCCATGTCCTTTCAACTACGTCTGAGACTTGTCTGGCCACATGTGTAAGAGTATGTATCCACATCATGCTATAAGGACTGCTTGGGGTGCCAACTTAACTCATTTCAGTTGCCTGTTTACTACAATGATGCCTATTATGCTGTGCTAACCAATATATAGTCACTCATTCCACCATGTTTCTCTCAGTTAATGTGTATGAACACATTAACGGAAGAGACTAGTGGACAACACCAGATTAAATGAAAATTCTGAACTCTACTGTAAATTACTAATGGTGTAATTAGCATCTTAAAATAACTTGTATATTTCACCTGTCCCTGCTGAGAACCGTCAAGACACAGTCAAAACACTGAAATGAAAGGTACTTTTAAGGCTGTCTCTCTTCTATTAATATGTTTTACGGTATCAGGGCATATCGCAGCCTGCAGTGCAAATTGGAAATTGCTCTCCAAATAGAGTTGTCTCAGGGACAGGAACATCTGAATTTCTATGAGCAGAGCAGTGCATTGTTCTTTGTAAGTTATGCTTTTTTTAACCTGACAATTAATGCATTCAATACTAAAATAAAAAAATAAAGCATGGAACTGGTATTCCCAAATATAGACAGATAAAGCCTGGAACTCATATTCCCAAATATAGACACATAAAGCACATAAACTAAGCTATGGCTCTGCATGAAAACCTTAAAACAAATGAATATAGTAAAATATGTATAATCGCTCAAATACAAACTGTATGTGTGATTGGTATTTTAAGTTCCTAACCGTTTAAGATTTGAGTTATCTGTAGTATATTTAGAGGTTCAAGGGTATATAACAGCTGCTGGAAATGGAAGTTCCAGAGGGCCTGGGTTAAAATCCTAGATTGCACTTGCAAAATTGGTTAAGTTACAACAATTTATAGGACTCTGTGATTAAAAACCTGTTTTTGTGATGTTTGGGATAGGTCCCAGAACTTTACCTGAGGCAGATTACCTCTGATATAGGATAAAAGAGGAGAATTTTATTATCCCAAATGTTTTTGTCTCGTGTTTTATAGGGCCATGTCTGAATTTAAAAATCTTAACCAATAAAATTGATTTACAAAAATTCAGCAAAAATAAGTTATATTTACATGATCTTAAATCGAAAGTTATGTATGTAACTACGGTTCTATGAATCCCGGATGACCGCCAGAGTGCGTAAGCACTGAATGTTCCCCTTCGCGCATGCGCGGTTCGAGCTGTGATACCAAAATAGTCACACCAGTGGCCAATAGGATGACTTGGCCAGACGCTATATAGCTTACTGTCATCCGAGGCTCTGTTCCCAGAATCTTCTCGTAAAAAGGGGGGGAAGGATTCTGAGTGACAGAGAATACTCTGGCGGTCATTCGGGATTCATAGAACCGTAGTTACATACGTAACTTTCGTTCTATTTCATCCCTGCTGACCGC
>JAVSBV010123642.1:0-18695 GCA_033117975.1 Parotocinclus spilosoma | reverse complement strand
TACACGTTCTTTGGTCCGATTAAGCGGAATATTGGTCCAAATAAGCGAATAACATTACACGTATATAATAGGATTTGTTTCTGTACTTTAGGACAGTTTGAATTTATCGTTATTTTTTTTCATTTGCTCAAAGTAAGCATTCAAAACATTTAATAAATGAAATAGAGATGATCTTTTATAACTTTCTGGGGTGGAAGACAAAAAAAAACGGTTTAGAAAGGATTTTAGAAAAAAGGTGATTCTTAAGAAATTATTTAAAGAAGAAAAAAGTTTTGTTTGTTTTTCTTAGGAAGTTTTTTTTTCTTTAGACACTTTCGTGAAGCTGGTCCAGGAGACGGGTCTTGTTTAAGAAAAAAAAACTTGCAAAAGATCTTAACACAAACACAAAAAAAAAAAACGTAGGAAAATTCCTTTTGTTTTTAAGCAGGAACACATTTGACATTTTATTCTGTTATTCTCTTATTCTGTTTAATTTGCTCAGAGGAAAAACATTCATTCGAGCATCAACAACATTTTGTGCAAACCACTAACAGAGATGATGCTGAAAAAAAATCCAAACAAAAAACGATAATTGCAAGGTAAAGACGGAAAACAAAAACGAAACGGTTTAAGTACTGGTCAGATTTCATATTTTAAGGTTATCATAAACTTAAAACTGTTCTTAATAATGATAATTTTTTGTAACTTTTTTTCCTTAACGATAAAACTAAGAACCAGAAAAACCACATTTTCTTTCTTCCCTCAATCTGGTTCCACAACTTTAACGGACGGTGGAGACAGAATTTGGCACAAACGGCCTGACTGAGTTTTTCCTTGCCACTGTAGCCCTAGGATCTCTCAATTTAGATCCACCCTGCCTTTAATGGTGCGATTTCCTTGGCATGGTTTAACCTCCGGAGCGTACCTGAGCATTTTTGGCGACCATGTGCACCCCTTTATACCCACGCTGTACCATCTCCTGATGCCTACTCCTGACAGGAACTATAACTGGAACCAAACTGGTATCAAACGGCCCCCAGTCACCAGATCTCCTCCTGTAATCTGGACGTGGTAGAGCAGGAGATTCACATCATGGATGTAACACCTCCTTCTGAGGCTTTCTCTGATCCAAACCAGTGACTCGTCTGGGCCAGGTCAGCTCCAGTGATTGTGGTCGTGACCTCAGTATACACGTTACAGGCGAGCGACGATGGTGCAGACGAAAAACGAAGGCCATGTCTGCGCCGCTGCGTTTCTTACCTAAACAAAAGCGGATTTTCCAGCTGACGGTCGCGGTCCTGCTCTGCTCCTCGTCTGTTCTTCTGCTCCACTGTTTGGTTCATCGAGTCAAACCGAATCCTGATTGGTTACTGTTTAGTCTGCTCTGCTTAAGCTTAGTCACCAAACCACTACTGTATATCCTTCTGAGGCACCACTCTCAGACCTTCACCTTTAAACGTCCTACCAACCTTCCTTCGGTAAGAACCAATGCCAGCTGCAGGTGCCCGAAAACAAGAAACGAAACCTTCAGAACATCTTTTCTTTATTTCCTTCACAGGTCTGCACCTGCTCGTGAGTTACGTCACTCCAAAAAGATCTAATAAGAGTCGAGGATTCACCACCATACTTGCCGGTGGGTATGTGTTCCGACGGCCGGTTCTGTTAGAAACATCTAAAGGTAGTTAAGAGAAACACAAACAAAATTCTGTACGAATGATCATCAGTGCAATTCCTAAAGTATGACTGCTTTTGAGAAATTGGTTTTTTAAAAAAAGAGTTTATTGGAAGAATAACAAATTTCTACTGAGTACCGACGTAAAGAAAAAAAACTCTCTTTCTTAAGACACTATCGAAAAGGAAAAGCTAGGAAAAAAATCCAATTAAATGGAAAGAGAGATTTGCGAAAAGAGAAAAAAGGAAGGGAAAAAAGAAAAAGAAAGAAATAAATTATGAAATAAATAGAGTCAAAAAGATTTAAAGGGAAAACAGGGAAGAAAAAAAAAGAGAAAATATATCGTAATATTGAAGATAATAAAGTCCTAATATTTAAGAGAATTAAATCGTTATATTTAAAGTTGTTATATTTAAGAGAATAAAGTCATAATTGTTTAAAAATATAGTCATAATTTTAGAGCATAAAGTTGTAACATTTTAGAGAATAAAATCATTATAATGTAGAGAATAAAGGGAAAAAAGGAAGAGAAACTTAAGAACGAAATAAACAAAAATAAGGGAACATGCAGACACGGGGAGAACATGCAAACTCCACACGGATCTGATTCACAAAACCCTTCTTAAGGAAAAAATCTATATGTTCTTACATATTATCTTAAGAAAATGCTTGTTTTCTTCGGTTTGGGATATAACGGTGAGCGAGACAGTTTGAATTTATCGTTATTTGCGTTATTTCGTTTAATTCGCTCAGAGAAAAAAAGCTTAAAGTAAGCGCTCGAAACATTTAACAGACGAAATAGAGATGATTTTTTCTGGGGTGGAAGACAAAAATTAAACGGTTTAGATTTGAAATTAGAAAGGAGTTTAGAAAAAAAGGTGATTCTTAAGAAATTGTTTGAAGAATAAAAAAAGTTTCGGGTTTTTTTTTTTCCTCTTAGGAAGTTTTTTTCTTTAGACGCTTTCGTGAAGCTGGTCCAGAAGACGGCTCTTGTTTAAGAAAAAAAACACAAACACAAACACACACAAAAAAAAACCATGGGAAAATTCTTCTTGTTTTTAAGTAGGAACACATTTGGCATTTTATTCTGTTTAATTTGCTCAAAGGAAAAAAAAAAATCATCTGAGCATCAACTACATTTTGTGCAAACAGGGGTGATGCTGAAAAAAAATCCTTCTTGGGGAAAATAAAACAAAAAACTATAATTGCAAGGTAACAACGGAAAACCAAAACTAAACGGTTTAAATACTGTTCAGATTTTATATTTTAAGGTTTAACAGGGAAGAAAAAAAGGAAAAAAAGAGGAACTTAAGAACGAAATAATCAAAAAATCACCGGTGGGACCTCAGAATTCCCGATCACTGACGGGACACCCTGTTTAGTAGTGCCGAACGCCGGGCCCATTGCTGTGTCGCATATATTTTTCTGCTTTTATTATTTCTAAATTGCTGCTGCTGCTGTTTTAAAACTTGAACCTCATGAGCCAAAAGTATTTGGACGTTAAACTAAAAAGCACCGCCGCTGTAAGAACGATCGGATGATGCTATGGATTGGTTCTCTTACAGGATTGTTTTCAACCCCGTGACCCTCACTGGGGGTAGGACAGGACATCCTGCTTTTGCTTTGATTGTTTCCTATCATTAGGCTCGACTCGAGAGCTTTTGTTGTCCTCCAGCAGGAACCTGAGCCACCAGGGAACTCCACGATGCCACAAAACAATGGAAGTGGAGACAGAAACTGAAAAGAGGGACTAAATATGATTTGTGTGAGAGCAGAAACGTCAGATCTTCAGTCCAAAGACATAAGCAAGCAAAGCAGGAGGAGACAAAGCTCAGAACGACGAGTCTAAACATCACCAAATTCCTCCGAATTCCACCGAGGTAAACTTTAACATTCAGCAAAGGAAACACGAATCATCCGGAAAAGGGAGATGGAAACCACGAGAGAGAGAGAGAATGTTTAATATAATTTTTTTTATATTTAAAGTATAAAATCGTTATATTTAAGAGAAAAGTAAAAAAATCGTTATATTTTAAAGAGTAAAGTCGTTATATTTACAGAATAAAGTCGTATATATTTTAGAGAATTAAGTCATAATTTTTTAAAAATAAAGTCATTATATTTAAGAGAATAAAATCGTTATATTTTAAAGAGTAAAGTCGTTATATTTAGAGAATTAAGTCATAATTTTTTCAAATAAAGTCATTATTTTTAAGAGATTAAAATCGTTATATTTAAGAATAAAATCGTAATATTTAAGAAAATAAAGACGTTATATTTTAAAGAGTAAAGTCGTAATATTTCAGATAATGAAGTCCTAATATTTGAGAGAATAAAATCGTTATATTTTAAAGAGTAATGTCGTTAAATTTAAGAGAATAAATTCATAATTTTTAAGAATAAAGTCGTAATATTTAAGAGAATAAAGTGGGTATGTTTTGAAGAATAAAGTCGTCATTTTTAAAAATATAGTCATAATTTTAGAGAACAAAATCATTATAATGTATAGTATAAAGTAAATGTTTAAGACAAAGTCGTTATATTTATTAAAAAAACATCTATAAAATAGTCTATAGTCAATCGAATAATAATTGAAAATCCTAAAATGACTTAATTTTTGATATACGAAAACATTTTATTAACTTTATTCCAAATAAAACTAAGAGTTATTGATCAGTGGCTCTGATATTAAGGGCGGTTTAAAAGTTTTGTCCTAAAGTCAAACACGGGTCGTTTGAGATTAAATATGACGATAAAGAAAAAAAAGCTTTGAGGCCCAGAGGGTTACGTAACAAAACCTGTTCCAGCTTGAACCAACATTTTTACTTTAAACATGAATTTTACAAGGAAAAAAGGCAGGACTTTATACGTGTCCAAAGCAGAATGTTTATTTAGCATCAACTTATTTTGCTTTAACCTGCAACTTCTAAATACTTCTTCAATTTTTATATTATATATATATATATATATATATATATATATAGTCAGCAGTTCCTGAACTCTGCAGTGCGAGCTGAATAGATCTATAAACGCTCATAATTATGATCCATGTGATAAAGTGATGGGGTTATCTCTAGCGCCGCCCTGTCTGTCATTTCTGTACATTACCACACACCTGGATGTTTCTATAGCGTTATTACCCTGATGATTCATCACTCTCTACCATCATGCATTAGATTACTAATTCACTCTCGTCACATAAAGTCAGATACACACTCCATAAAATCAGATTTTATTATCTTACAGCACTAACGCACTTTATTGTGTTTTTATAACGCAGGCTCGATTTGATGACAGCGAAATAAAGTTCAGGTACAAAACGTGTTCACGATCAGACTCACTGAAGGGCAAAAGGTCACGTCTACTGTAAAAAAAAAAGCTGGTCCTGTACCTACTGAGATCACATTTTCAAATAACTGGTAAAACTCTGTAAATATATATATATATATATACACATTTTATAATAATAATAATACATTCACTTAACAATGAATACATATTATATTAAAAGAGGATACTAACAGCAAGAATATTCAGATAAAACTAATAAAAATAATTAAAAAAATAATGTATTAACATTATAATCTTGTTTTTAACAGAAGTAATATTTTTTAATTTATTATTAGTAGTTGTATTATTATTTTTATGAATTGTATTCTTTTTATTGCTTATATTGCTACATTTTTGTAAACAGCAGTAATTTTTGATTATTATACGTATTTATTATTATTATTATTATTATTATTATAACATAATAAATTATTTTATTTTATTACTATTATTACCAATAGTAGTTAAAAATTTTTCCCCTCTACACTTTCTTTGTAGTATCCCCAATATTATTATTATAATTTTTTTGTTATTATTATTATCAGTATTAATACTATTCAAAGAAGTAGATAATATAAGGATAATAATGTATTATTTAATAATAAAGACAGGCACTATAATAATAACATAATTCATATTTTTATTATTTTATTACAACTATTACCAATAGTACTTTTTTTTTTAAATATTGTTTTTACATTACTATATTAAGTTTTATTAACAATTTTAAATTTTATAAAACACTTTTTGTAGTGTCCCTAATATTATTATTATTTTATTACTATTATTATTTTACTATTATTATTCTTTTATTATTATTATTTTATTATTATTGTAGTTGTTATTATTATTATTGTAGTTGTTAATTGTTATTTTATTATTATTATTTTGTTATTATTATTATTATTGTTATTATTATTATTTTACTATTATTATTTTACTATTATTATTTTGTTATTATTATTATTGTTATTATTATTATTTTATTATTATTATTGCAGCTGTTATTATTATTGTAGTTGTTATTATTTTATTATTATTATTATTATTATTTTATTATTATTGTAGTTGTTATTATTACTACTATTATTATTAATATAGTAATTACATATTTTATTGCTTTGTGAATATAATAATATTATTTTATTTTGACGTCGTGTAAAGTATAGATTTATTAAAACAAAGGTGGGGGGTGGGGAGGACAAAGCTGTGAATGCAGACGATGTTGAAGGTGTGTCTGTGTCTCTGCAGACCTTCTCACCCGTCACTTCCTACTGTCGTTTAAAAAGCAATAAACATTTTAATCGTGTCTGCTGCATTCAGCTCAGATTAAATTTGATCTGCAGTCACTTTGAAGATCACTGGATGAACAGATGCTCAGAACCACAAACTCGTGAGAGATGTTCCTGAGCTGCTGCTTCTAATTAAACCTGCTGCTGCTGCTGCTTTTTAATCTGCATTCAAACAGTTAGTGTGCATTTTAATAGACAGCACCACCATCTAGCGTACAAACCGCGTAACTGCAACATATAACAAACGCTCATGTGTTTTAAGTCATGTAAAAAAAATTTAAATAAAAAAACAGACATGAAGCCATAAATCAATCAATAAATAAAGCTGGATAAAGAAGAACATTTCTCTACTCTCTATTAAGGATAGGTCAGTACTTGTACCCTCTTCTTCCACAGCCAATGCTTTTTTATGCAGCATGTGGTTTTGCATTGTCTTTTAAAAAAATGCATGGGCGTCCCTGAAAAAGATGTCGTCTTGAAGGCAGTTTAGGTTGTTCTAAAATCCTGGTGCACTTTTCTCTATTAATGCTGCATCACAGAAGTGTAAATGACCTTTACCCAGGGTCCAGACCCAACCCTGACCCCGACCCATGATAGAGCCTGGTTTTTGGGCTTGCTCCTTATAATGCTTCTTTTTATGTTTGGTCCAAACAAGCCCGCTTTCCATGGTGGCGGTTCATCCTAGATGCTGCTGCGCCCAGATAAGTGGGCGGGGCCTGTGGGCGTGGTTATAACACGAAGCTTGTTTTTTGTACAGTAAAGTTTTAAGTGGCATTTGTGAACGTAATAAAGGTTGGATAAAAATCCCTTACCCATGTGCTCCTATCAGGTATGGATGAATGACCGTTCTGAGGGAGGGGAGAGCGATCACCCCTCTTTAGTTTACACTGAAGAGCAGTGTGTGGATTTTTTTATATGCATGTTCAATCTGATTTGGGACTGTATTGTAGACAATCTTGAGCATCCAGTTTTGTGGCAAAGGTCCAAACCTGCTCCAGTATGACATGGCACGGGTGGAAAAACTTCAGAGCGCCTGCACAACGTCCCAACCACACAAAGCAAATTTGATGGGAAATTAAAAAGTCTTGTCCAAAAGACAGAACTTCAGAATGTGTGGAAAGCGTCCCGGCGGAGAGCAGGAACTCCACAGCAGTGCCCACGGCTTTGGAATGGAAGGTTCACACATTTTTTACCCTAAACGTAGATCCAGACCTCTAAAAACGAAAGCATCGGGTACAAACAAAGACCCTGAGGTTGGGCTCCTGAGTCTGGACGATAATGACGACTGACAGACGGTAGCAGGACACAGGGTCTGGTCCCATCCAGAATTATTTTAAGCCATGACCTAAACGCATGCCTTCAGACTCTCGTCACAGCAGCTGGAGACAGCATCTCTGCGGTTGGGCTGTGACTCAGGATGACACACGGCTCGTCTTTTAAGCTCCTCAGAAGTCCGTGCCAGAACTCGCACCCGCAAACAGACAGTTTAACGAACGTGAGCCGACACACGCCGCGTTTTAATTAAACAGCGGATCACCACGAGCCACCAAGACAGCATCCCATCACCTCAAAGGCCAATATTAAGCTTTAAATAATCCTAACAACTAATCGGTGCTCGGAAAATAAGCACCGAATAAAAAAGATGAACTCACTGCTGCAGTGAACTTTTAAATCTGACCCGAACACCCAAACGAACACACACATCTTGGTGTTTAAACTCTTTTTAAAGATTTTTTAAAGACACAGAATGATTTCACTTAGGTTTTGTTTTTTTTAATAAGACCTTGGAGCGGGTCTTCAGAACCTTCTCAGGTTTTTGTCTTTTGGTTTAAGCGACCACAAACTATTCAGGATTTTTTTTTTGGTGCTAAGGCCAGACTTTTTAAAATTGCTTGTTCCTCGGATGTCCCTACTTTTTTTTTGTTTATTTTCTAATTTTTCTATTACTAATTTGAATTTTATTATTAGTCTGTTATTTATTTATTGACCTAATTTTGTATTTATTTAGATAGCATCTAGGCCACCCATGGAGGACGGGTCCCCTGTTGAGTCTTGGTCCTCCCAAGGTTTCTTCCTACCATTTTAGGGAGTTTTATAAGGGCATGTGCTAAACAGTGAAATTGTAATTAAACACAATTAAACAGGACATCCCAGTTCTATGAATAAAATAGAGACAAATGTACAGTATGTGGAGTAAATGAGCATTTTGCTAGTTAAGGTGCCCATTAGAAGAGCCCCTATAGCATCTGGGACAAAAGTAACGGTAACAACGGTATCTATTGTCTACAGTATGTTCTGTCCAGCCTTACTGGGATTTGTCTTTTTTCTGTTATTCTGTTGATGGTCCTATGAGATCAGACATTGCAGACAATACTTTAGTCAACATCAGGCACCGAGTGGCCTTAAGGGCTTTACAATAGTGCTAATGGGGTTACACACACACAGAAAACTGAATAAGGTTATGATACTCTACCATCTGCTGGGAAATCAGTAAGTTCAGAGTCTCCTGAATGCCAAGGGAAACAAGTAGAGTTCTGAATGTGCCCACAGATTTACTGCAGGTGCTGTTTGGCATCAATAGAACAACTGTGCATTCTCTCTAAATGTGTTAAGGATTCAACTATAGCAGGAAGAAATAAACCTAGTAATCAAAGTCTCATTATTCCTTTCAAGCTGCTACTGAGCTGATATTTCTGTGCATGTTTTACATTATTTGTAGCATTAATTGCGTATCACAATAACTCTATATACTGTATCTATATCTCTATATACTTCGTATAACTCAAATCAAATATAATCCACAGGTACCAAAAGCAAGAGAGCTCAGTCCTTTTGTCCACAGAAAGCATGTTGTAAGCTTTTTTGAGACAAATGTGGCGATTCAATGATGTTCGGTTTAGACGTCTAACCTCGTAGTTAAAGGTAAATAAAGACACACAATACATACAGCACATAAATACACTGCTCACAAAAGTTAGGGGATATTTTATTTCCCTATTTTTTGTGAGCACTATATAAAGAATACAGTCTAGGCACATAGTGGTCAGTGAGGTAGCAGTTAATTCAACACCTCAGGCAATGCCTTAGGCCTGGGAAGACAATTATGTTAATAAAGTGCCATCCATAGGAAAACATTATGGGAGATAGAAGGGAGGTTTCAGTTTGAGATTGTGGCCTTGCACTTATACACTGAATTGCCTCCTGGTTCCTTGAATCGTTTACTAATATTCTGCACTGTATAATCCCTTCAAATTTTTCTTGGATAAGAATTTCAATATTTTTTCACACATTTGTCGACAAACTGTAGATTCTTTGGCCATTTCTGCTCATCAAAGCTTTTCCTTGATGCTGCTATTGTCCTAAATCATGATTACAATCACTGCTTCACATCACCTGTTCAAAATGGCATCATTATTTAGATTTGCATTTAAATGTATTGCTAGCTCTAAATTACCCCCTTCACGTTTTTTTTTTTATGTGTTGCAAGCCTGAAATGCTGGTAAAGATGTTTGTTAACAAGACAAAACATGAAATATCTAAGATTCATACTGTCTGTTCTAAAATAAAGGTTCTTGAGAAATTTCTGTTTACTGTATCTACCACCCCCACTGCAATAGTGAAGTGAAAATGTTTGTCTGTGGTGTCATCAGGGAATAACGATGTCCTGACTTAGTGAGCTTGACTTCTCCCATCTGGAAATGCTGTTTACTTTCTCCTTACCTCGTTCTGACCCATTACCTTTTCAAACAAAGTTATAAATTAATCATCAAAGAAACGATAGAGCCCTAGAGGCATTGTGTGCATTCCCCTGTACTCTGGACAGATGAGACAAATGTGGGACTTGTAGCTATAAGGAAAAAGCACTCCAAACCAACACACCTTCACACACACACACACACTTTGCTTCAGAGAAGTTGGATGATGCAGCCAGACAATGACCCCCATGAATAAAGCAGCAAAATAATGGGTTGAAAATCTTTGTGTTTTGAAAAGTCCAAAACAGAGAGCAGACCTTAACACAGGTGAGGTGCTGTGATATGACCTGAAGAGGACTGTTCATGCAAGAAATACCATGCACGTTTATAGCTTTACCTTACCTAGGTAAGTCTGGTCAGGAGCTACAGGAAACAATACTGCTGTTTAAAGACGTTCTACCATTAAAACAAGGATTTACATTCCTTACATAATTTAAATAATTTATACAGTGGTAAACAGTCTTGCTTTTATCAATATGTCATTATAAAATAAGTGATTTTATCTTTTTCTTAAAAACAACTTCTGTTACTGTCAATACCAGAAGTGCCTCCTGGCCAAGGTGTAAGGGATAAACTAAGACTCCTAAGCCATACCACATTTCATTTTGGAAATAGCACATCTATATATAATGCTCACAAAAATTTGAGGATACTTAAATGAAATCTAAATAAATATTACCTAATTTTTGTGACTGTAGAAACAATGCCTGTATTAATACTGTGTAAAATACAGGAGGATTTTATGGGAACAGTCTGTGTAGCAGGAATGCTACTTTAATATAACATATTTAAAAGATAGCTGAGCATAATTCACAAGTGACTGAGCCACACAGGCATGACATACATTTGGTAAAAGTAATTCTAAACTTTGAATCCAGTAGGTCTTATTGGCAAGTCTGTACAAATCAGTGCTTTTTATTTACAATAGCTACTTTAAACTTAGAACAAAGAATATTAAAACTTACAACTGTTTATAGCATTAGAACATAAAATAATCACATTTCTCACAGGGGCTGCACAGGGGTGGTTCAAGTTACCTTTTCACTTTCGTTTGTCCATGGCAGCTTTTAATTGATTTACTTTACATTGCAATATTTCAGGTTTTTAGGCCTTTCAATCACAGTTTTGGTAAAATCAAGAATTATCCAGAGCGACTTGCAATTAATAGTTTTACAATCAAAGCAGTGGTGGGGTAAGGGCCTTGCTCAGGGACCCGAGTCCAGTTCTTTAACCGCTAGGCTACCACAGTCCCATGTACTAGGCATATGGTAGTCATATTACATAGCAAGCATATTCCATGGTATACATATTCCAGTGCAGCTTTTGCTTAGCAGATTTTACCTAAATAAATTGATGGGTTTGACATGCTGTCTGTGAGATTTCAAAATGACCCAAACTTTTGGAATAATACATTGTTGATGTGCACAATGCTGTCATTGTAACCCCACTGGGCTTCGTTTACCCATGATATCCTGCAGTGCCACGTTTGACTGATGGATTTCCTAAAGAAACCTGTGAGGTGCTGTAGGGAAGTGAAACACCCTGCATGTGCTGAGCTGTGCTGTCTCTGTCTAAAATGTGCTTTTCAGTTGCAATGAATGATTATACAATAAACGATTAATACTTCGGGGCTATTACAAAGTAGCTGCGCCTTGTAAATACCATAATAGCACTACAAATTTGGCTAAATAAATGCTGTTAAATCTGTTCATTACTACAATGTTTCTGTTTACTTCTGACAAGTTCTTGTTTTTAAAGAGGCAGCCTTGCCCCTTACAGTCTAGGTGTTTGGAAATATCCTGACAAACTATTTTTACATTGTTGTACACTGATTGTATGAATATATGAACATTTTCTCTCTGTTTATCCCTATGTAATACTGAAGCCATATTGGTGGCCAAGTCCAGACATTCTGGGGTTCTTTGGTGGGTTTTCTGTCGTTCTGCCTGATTAGAGTGTTGCTTGACATTTTCTGTGTTGTAGTTCTTGAGACTGGAAAGAATAATTATGTTTACCAACACAAGAGAGCTTTAATACATCAAACCCCTGCAGGACTCTTTGAGCCATGAAGAGTCATTTAGACACTCTATCTTCATGTGAGGAAACACATAATAGATCAGTGGGCATTTCTATGTTGGAATGTTTTTTACTTGTATTAGCTCTGATTTACCAAAACCACTTTGAAAGAACAAGCACTATATTTTTTTACAAATATAACTAAAGGTAGGGGAATATGAAATTAAACAATTTGACTTTCATGATGTAATGTAGGACAGCATTTGTTATGTGTTTGCATTTGTGATGGTTTTCCACCACCTTTTTTGCAAAACCATTCAACTAAAGTTGCATGTAATTTGAGCAATATTTTTGTGTTTTTAAAACCAAACCACCTTCATATGCGAAAACGAAACCTTACGATGTACAACCCCAATTCCAATGAATGCTGAAAACCAGCACTGAATGCCTGTGAGCTCTGATCGCTCAGACGACACTGCATTAAAAACCGACATCATTCTGTAACGGATATTAGCACATGGGCTAAGGAAGACTTCAGAAAACCATTATCAGTAAATACAGTTCGTCTCTCCATCTACAAGTTAAAGTTAAAATTCCACCATGCAAAGCAAAAGCCATGTATCAACAAAGTCCTCTGGGCCAAAAAGGAAAATAACTGTCTGAATTGTTATCAGTGCAAAGTTTAAAAGCCAGTATCTCTGATGATATGGGGGTGTGTTGGTGCCCATGGCATGAGTAACTTGCAGAAAGGTACGTACAGATTTGGAGCAACATATGCTGCCATCCAAGCATCTTTTTCAGGGACGTCCCTGCTTATTTCAGCATGACAATACCAGGCCACATTCTGCATGTCTTACAACACGTAGTAAAATAGTGCGGGTACCAGACTGGCCTGCCTGCAGTCCAGACCTGTCTCCCTCTAAGAATGTGTGACGCATTATGAAACGCAAAATACGACAACGGAGACCCCGGACTGTTGAGCAACTGAAGTTGTACATCTAGCTGATGTTACATGGTGGTAAACACACCCTGTCCCAGCTGTTTTGGAACGTGTTACAGGCATCAAATTCAAAATGAGTAAATATTTGCAAAAAACAATAACGATTATCCATTTGAAGACTAAATATCTTGTCTCTGCAGGATATTCAATTGAATATAAGTTGAAAAGGATTTGCAAATAACTATATTCTGTTTTAAAGTCAAGTTCTCAGAGTTTTATTTTCAGTGAATCATTTGTAGCCACATGCTTACGCTATGCTTAATCAGTTTGAAATTAGTAGAAAAATAAATGCGGAATGTGAAATCTAACACAATATAAGCACAATATATAACACAATAAGTTCACCTGTACAGGTAAGGGCAACAGGTGGCACAGTGGTTAGCTTCACCAAGGAAAAAAATGTACTGTGAGATTTTATAGTAAACCTGTAAATTGCCTAACAGTTTTAATGTGAACTTTCACAGTTTTAACATAAAGTTTTACTATGAATTTTAATGTTAATTTGGTCACTTCATGGTTCTACTGTCAAATTTCACAGTTCATTTTTTTCCTGGGCATATTAGCAGAAATAGGACGCAAATAGGACAGGTGTAACCATTTTGCACTATGACGGAGCTACTGCATCAGTTCTGGCCTCTCATTCTGAGTTCCTGCTTGACCCACTACTGTTTATAAACTGTGACAAGGACTGTTTGCCTGAAATGAAATCTAATGTACGCATATTACCAAGTTTAGTGGGTCAATGATTGAGGTACTGTCCAAATTTCCTCAAGTCTCGCTAATTGTGCAGTATTTGCATCCTTTAGCAAAATGATCAAACCTTGATTATCATTTTATGTCGATTGAGTAAACGCTGTAAATGTAACTGGCCATGTACCTAGAGCTGGTAGTATTGAGGAGTGGGAGCCCACTTGGCTAGGTTTGATACGCTATTAATTTTTATTTATGAGCTGTTCATGTAATTCCTTTTACCACTGGCTATAAAGAACTGACTCTGAAGCCTCTTCAGATTCAATGACCTAGTGAGACTGACTATAAGGCTATTTAAACTTGTTCCCATGTCAGGTTATGTAATCTTACTGAGAGATATGAATTGGGCTCCAGAATGAGTCAGGATTACAAGTTCGTCCTCTCAGAATAACTCCAGCTCAACGCCTGTTTTGGCTTCATCCAAGATTATAGCCTTTCAGGATAGCACGTGTGAATACATACAATGCTACTTAAATAACTGCTATGTAATTACTTGTGCCAGACTTCATTCATAACTACATAACAATCTAATTATATTATGAGTGAGTCTGCAAGACTAATCATGAAATGGGCCTTGTAAAAGCCCTTCATGATAAAGCAAATAATTTAAGATTTTAAGTAAATTTTTTTCTTGTGTGTCAAACTCAGATTGGCTGGTAACTAAGAGGGTCAAATGCAATACCTGCAATTCAATAAAGACATGAGCAACTCTGCTACACTACATAATTTAGAGAGAAGTTCTGGCTATATCAATCAGCGGTGATGTGATACTAATTAAAATTGATGTTTATGCAATCTGTTCTATTAAATGACTGTATACCTGTATGTGCCATCTAGCATCCATCTAATCAATGTCATTTTAATGGCTTTTTTAACTTAAAATGAGCTGAGTATAGATATACCCGAGCAAAATCTTTCAGATTTTTGGTCCCCTGTTCCGGATTAAAGTCGCAGGGGATTCACAGAATACATGGCAGATTTATATAATTTAGTTGAAGCCCTTATCCAGAGCGCCTTACAATTCATACAGTCCTACAATCCAAGAAATCTTAGAATAAGGACCTTGCTTAAGGACCCAACTGTGGCAGCTTGGCAGAGGTGGGACTAACCCATCAGGTCCAGAGTCCAGTGCCTTAACCGCTAGGCTACCACAGTCCAGATATGGGTAGGGATTACTGTTCCGAAGGATCTCCTAACTGCTTTTACTCGCTCAGACACAGCCAATCATGTCTACATGTGAACACTGGCATAATCACAACCCACTGCGACAATATGAGCCTGGGTCTCTAGGCAATGTAAAAATCCCAACTAGACCACACTTTAAGATCCCACAGAGAGGATGTCTGAGAAAAAGTTAAAGTATGCTCATCCTCGCCTTTATGTAGTGGTGATACAATAGGCTCTAAAGACAGATGTTCCTGTTTTAAAACCATTCTAGATGCCTCACTAGTTAATGCAGAAGAAATAAAATAATACTCACACAGAAAGCTATTGAATCTAAATTTCTCCTATGTCGGCTATAATTCTGCTGAGTTTTTCATTTAAGTGGAGAGCAATGTAATTTCAACTATAGGAATGGCTTGCTGTCAAAGAGAAGTAACGGCTGTCTGTAACAGATTGCCTTCAGACTGCAAGCCAATAATACAGAGTTGTATTAGCAGGTTTGTTGTAAAGTTTATGCTAAAAAGATCAGCACAAAACTGTGCGATGGACCTTTGAGAAAACCAAATTATGATGATATGGCAGCTGCTATAGTCATAGCATTGTGAGCTCAGTTTTTTCACTTTATTAACAGTACTGTAATTTCGCCTGGCTCTTAGATTTGGCCAAAATTATTTTAATTTTTTTAATCATGTTATTTTTATACAATGAAGTGTTTTGGACTCTGGAGGAAGCAAGACAGAGTTGGATCGTGCCGGGTGCCCCTACCGTAATCATGGACAGCTGCTACTGATTCTTGGAAGAGGACTCGCAGCATAAACGATCAGTTCTTGCTGGAACAGGAGGAAGCGAGCCTCTGGCACATGGAGTGAGGACTATAAAAGAGACTTTAAAGAGTGTTACAGAGAAAGTGTTTGTAATGTTTAGATGGGATGTGTGCACTGTGTAAATAAAGCAATTTGGCTTGACTTGACACTGTGTGTGTCTGTGTGTCTCTGAGCTTGTTCTTTTTGGCACATCTTTATGTCTTATGCATGGGCAATGCAGCCCATGTTTCTTCAGGATACTGGCTACACTTTTTAAACATTTAAAAGTAAGGTTACTGAGCACATCTGTAATAAAGTGAGACTTTGCTGGTTGAAATATAATGTCGATTTGAAATATATGTAAAAATGTAAATATATATGTGTGTACAAATATATACGTTCATATTCAAGGTAAGATGTTTGGCATATTAAATTACAATTTTTGACATTGCTTGCGCAGACTTCTATGTTTTATTTAACATTAAACTCCATGCTTTTGGCATTTGAAAAACCCACACCTGGATCTGCTGTATACCGTTTAGCAGCAGATGTGTTGCACCAGTTCAATTCAATTCAATTTAATTCAAATCTATTTCCATAGTGCTTTTTACAACAGAGCATTGCCTCAAAGCAGCTTAACAATCCTATATGATCTTAAAAGGCCAATCCCAAATTAAGCAAGCCTAGGGCAACAGTGACAAGGAAAATCTCCCTGAAAGTAAACGAAAGAAACCTTGGGAGGAACCAAGACTCAAAAAGAGACCCGACCTCCATGGGTGGCCTAGATGTTAATTAAGTAAATACTTAAAAGTATATTAAAGTATTAGTAAAATTAAGTAAATAACACAATTTCAAGCAATAATAACATTTAAATTAGTAATAAAATAAATAAAATAGATATTAAAACAAAATAGATTATAAAATAAGTCCTCAGTGCGAGGTCCTTGGAGGCACAACATCTCCTAATAACTAAATGGCTGAGGGAGTTCCGGCACTCTGGTGGGACTGGTTATTGTTGATGGAGACCAGTGATGGTGAGGTGGAGGAACATCTAAGTGTGTGGTTCTGGAACTGGTACCGGAACATTATTTATTTACATTGTTTACATTCTTCCAAGGTTTTATAATAACATTTTGAAATGGGTCACTGTTTTAATCCCACTTGTCCTGATCAGGGTCATGGAGGGCTCTGGGTCTAACTGCATGATTTACTGGGAACAGCGCCTTCTAAATGGGATGCCAGTACCAGTATCAGTATCAATATCAGTATCAGTATCAATATGAGTATAAAAGTAAAACGATGTGCTTGTGACATCTGTAAACTCCCTGACACCATGATTTCTTTTTTTCATCCCAGACTTTCACACTGTCTTGCTCTGTAAATATAAGTTTTGGCTCCCTTCCTGGCAGGGACACAAGTTCCCATGCATGTGATGTAACAGGCCACCGTTAGGACGTCCAAGTAGTGGGGCATGAGATATAAACCAGTTTCTACACAACCTGTACTGGTGTGAATGTAGAAGTGATTAGAGGTAGAGATAAATCCTGCAAAGATTTGGGCACACATGGTGACATTATGTTTCTGAGGTGACATTTAATGATCAATAAACCATAAATTAACAGTAGCTGTTCCAGCGTGGCATCTATGTATCATTGGAAAATGATTCTATTAGTGCTGAGTTTGTTTTTGCCCGATTTTAAAATGTCACCACATTGTTGGTCAGGTTATAAAAGCAAGCAAAGAACAATACAGAAAAAAATGCATCTGTGCACCTAAGGAGGATAAAAAAAACCTTGTGACTTTGATACCATATTTTTACTAAACATATTATTTGCCTGGAACTGGATTTGGGCTGCTGAGGGTTGAAATAACTGAATAATTGCATATTATATTTTGTGGATTATTTAAGCACTGTGGTGGTTAAAGTACCGCACTACGGATCAGGAGGGGTTCAAATCCCACCTCTGTACCTCTCTCAAGCTGCCACTGTTAGATTCCTGAGCAAGGATCTCAACTAACAGCTGTACAGTATGTAAGATTGTAAGATTGTACCACAGTCTGGACCAGTCGCTCTGGATAAGGGTGTCTGATAAATGTAAATAAAAATGTTTTGTGGGATGATGACGCAATAGCTAGCATTGCCTCACAGCACCAGAGAATCGAGAACGGAATTCCTCGCCTGGCTCCTGCCTGTGTGAGATTTTGCATGTTCTCCCTGTATCGGTGTGAGTTTATTTCATGTACACTGTTAATCCCAAGGATTCTTTCCTTCTCACTGTCACTCCAGGCTTGCTTTATTTGGGATTGGTCTATTGAGGTATTATAATATTATAAAGCTGCTTTGAGCGCAATATAAAAAAAAATTGACTTGGCTTGACTTGACTGGGCAATTGGTGTCTCTAAAGTGCCCCATTGGGGTTGAGTGCATTTGCCCTGGGATGGATTGGTTCCCTTCCTGGCCAGTTATGCCAAGGCTCCCCATGACTCTGTATTGTATTGTATTAACTGTGCTTGAAAATGAATAAATGAATGAATGATTGTTTCATCGCAGCTCCTGTGGCTTGGTGGTAAAAGTCAGCAGCTGGATATGTGGAGGTCAGGAGGAGTGTTTAAGGTAAGCTTGGATGGACTGGCTCTCCACAGCTTCCCCTAACTGTTAACAGGATAACCGGGATGCCTGGCTTGTTTATTTTACACTAGACAAATTGTGTGTGTTTTTTTTTTTAATTCTGGGGTCCCTGAGTTTATTTTCATGGATTCGAGGACCCTGGGACCACGATCCAGACAGCCGAATCTTTAAATGGTCTATAATTTATACAAACTATTCCTATGATGTACAGGGGTTGGACAATGAAAGTGAAACACCTGGTTTTAGATAAAGGTTTGGCTATAGCAGCCCGGCCGTGTTTATTGACCCTGTGGATCCTGACGGAC
>JAVSBV010123633.1:0-33318 GCA_033117975.1 Parotocinclus spilosoma | reverse complement strand
AACACTATGTCTTTGTGAGAATTATGAGCTTATGCGTGTGTGTGTGTGTGTGTATGTGTGTGTGTGTGTGTGTGTGTAGTGTGTGTGTGTGTGTGTGTGTGTATATGTGTAAAATTAGACACCCCTGCTCAACTTGAATGTGAAGTGTTGATTTTCTACATGAAAAGAAGTTAACGCAACCTCTGCAGGGGGCAAAATCAAATGGGGCATTTTAGTGAGCCATTAACATCTCAATTAAATATAGAGACAGTGTGTTTCCTTCAAAGGTCAAATTTTAGGTGTTTGACCATTAGTCTCCAAGCATTGGTATTAGACCATACTTTGTAAGGAATTACTAATTTAAAAGTACTTCACCCATGTATTTAAGTATTACACACACATGAGAAAATGCTCCATCAGCCTCATCTAACCTCAGCTGGTTAACAAAACATTGCAACTAGCAAATCATTAATTACTCCCTGATTTGTGATTGGATTACATTCCAACAAATCCAGCACAAGTTAAATGTATTATGGACCAATGAGTTTAATATAGCCTATACTGTATCACACTGGAGCCTATTACACGTTAGCACTTTAATTTTCCTACATTTGGCCAAAATAATTAACACACAGCTTATTTTATAGTAAGTGTTGAAAAGTGTTGTGTAATTTAGTAAGCAATGGGATTAAAGATGGAAGCAAAACATATTACACTTTAAAGGATTCGGTTTTCCTTTTGGTTGTCTGTCATTACAAACCTTATTAGGACCCATTTGAACTTATTTGCATTTAGAATACAGTATTTTAGATAAATAAAAACATAATAAATAAGTGACATAAAAGCACAGCAGGAACTTACTTTTGTGCGAGAGAGAAAGCAGAAATGTTTCTGGGAGAAAGAGTTGGTGTGAAAGGCGAGGAAGGGTTAAACTAAGCATTGTGCTGCATGCAGCTTTACAGTGAAATTATTTTATGCTACATTAGTTTGGCTATTTAGTGAATACCTGGTACGCTAGAATTTCCCGTATTTTTTATTCAATAATACTGCAGGTATATTATATTTAATGTAATATTTAATGTATTGCATAACGGGCATAACAGAAAACGTATCATGGATACATTCATGCAAATTCCTTTTTTTGGTCTCTCCCTAAATGTACTAGGAGAGAAAAGGTAAATGTTACATCTGCGCTTAATTCCTGTTACCACTGGATTCAGAAAGTCAGATTGATACATCGCTAGTATTGTCATGTTGTACAACAACCTGCCATATTTGTTTGACCTCTCGCATCTCCAAAGTGAACCGTTAGCACTGTGTGTGGATTTAATCACATCCTGCATGCTGCGTTTGATAGTTATTCCCTCTGTCCTCTTTTGCCATGCATGCAGGCAGCACACTTTCACCTTGCTCTAGTCAATAGTTTCCTTCATCTAGGCCAAACAGGTCAACTTTTACAGCACCCCCAAATACAGCCCCCTCAATCGCAGAATCCTACCCATGAATTAATAATTCCTGCTGCAGGGCAAAACTATAGGCTCAGCCTTCACACCACCCCCGGGTTCTCACACTCCCGGCTTGCTGTGGATGAAGGGGCCTTTGCCCTCTCTCGCCAAGACGCACACAAACCTGTTTTTAATTCAGCTCAAAAGGATTTTTTATCCCAACTCCTAATTGGAATGGAGAGCAACAACCCACCAACGACAGCTCCGATCCAAACAGGCGTGAAGTTAGCATGGAGGAGGAGAGGCGAGTGAAAGAGCCTTCACACTGCTGCGACGGCTTCACATCTTAATGCAGATGCAGTAGCTGCGAATGCACGGCTTGAATGAAGGGAGGCTGGCATGACTCAGATGCTGTGGGTTCAGAGCCAGCTTTCTACCAGGCTGTGAGGATGTTCTTGAAAGCTGGAGAACAAGGGCTGTTTGGTTAAGCGAGAGGGGAGAGTGAGGTCACCGTTGAATTGTTAATGTTCCATTTGAATACTTTAATACCTGCGCGTTTTAATTTCTGTTACCTTTCAAAACAAAGCGAGGTCCTGTTGCAAAGGCTGTCCTGTTAATGCAGAATATACTTTTAATTGAACTTTTAAGTCGTTCAATAGTCCTTGTGCTTTTTTACAATGTCAAATACCTCCAGTTACACCTAAGAACAATTGTAGAGTACCTGCAAAGGTGACAGGCCTTTTTCCACAAGTCTTTTTTTTTTAGTATGTGTCACTTCTTGACCATTATTGAAACTGTATGGCACCATATATTAAAACAGATGACTAAAGAATTACTCAGATTGTATTAGTTAAAGACAGCCAGTTTGCTGGGGTGATGTAAAACACACTGCTTTCTTCCTCAGTGACTGGTATGGTGCAGGGGGAGGCATTCTAAAATGTCATTTAAGAAGTTTGAAAGGCACCCAATACTTTTAAATAATACTCTGGATGTAGTTAGAACAGTCGCCATACAGATCCAGAGGTCTCCAGTTCAATCCCAACTTTGGACTTTGTCTTTCCTGTGACTCTATGGTTTTACACTGGGTATTCTGGTTTCCTCTCACTTTCAAAATATGTTAATTGTGTTCATAAAAGTGTTTATGAAGTGCCCTTAGTCTGCGAGAGTGTGCGTGCCCGGTGTTAGCTTCCTGTCTAGGGTTGTTCCTACCTCACACCCTGCGAGGCACCGGCTTTTCCGAGACTTTGACCAGAATACTGTGGAAAAAAAAATGATTGAATGAACGTGTCCAACAAGTATCGGTGTACCCTTGCTCCTGTTTTGTATAGCCATTGATGCTCAATTGATATTAAACAAACAATAATACTACACTGTGAGTATGATTTGGGTGGAATATGCGTAAGGTTTAGGTGCTTGCGTGACATAGATTACATAGTTTGCAGCTCCTGCTGCAGAGACCCAAGGCCCAGTGGTGTCACCTTGACGTCAAACTAGCCATAGCAAGTCGAGGTCAAGTCATGCCAGCCTATTTCTATGGCGCTTTTTACAATGGAGCATTGTTTCAAAGTAGCTGTACAATTTTAGATTATCTTCCACTTTATAAGGCCAATCCCAAACTGAACAAGCCAGGGCAACAGTGGCAAGGCAAACCCCCCTAAACATTACGAGGAAGAAACCGTGGGAGGTTGACCCAGACTCAAAAAGGGACTTACTTGGATGGCCCAGATGTTATATGTCACAATTAAGTTGCTGGACTATGGACCAGAAGGTCCAGGGTTTAAATCCCACCTGCAAATGCAAGAATTAGGGCGTCTGCTAGTAATAGTAATAGTTTAAATAAAAAGAAACTAAATACATATTAACAGAGAGACCATTTTAAAATATAATAATTAAAATAAAGTGACGGGTAGACTAATATTTAAGAGAAAATGAAGTGTTATAAAGAGTATAATAAAATGGAGAATATAAAAGCTATAGTATATAAGCCAATAACTTTTTAAGTGTCAAGGGAAGACTAAACTGTGCGATTGTCCCATAGCGCTACAACACGAAACCCTAAAGGCATCCTGTTCAGGGTGCACTAATGCATACACCCAATGAATACTGGCAGATAATCTGGATACCCCCATTATATTTAGGTTTAGCAGAATCTATTATTTATCATATTTACAATGTGGAGAATAAAACAATTAGAGAAAGCTAATCAGTCGGAACTCCAAAAGCTGAACATGAACCACAACTTTGGATTTGTCATATTTGGACTTACTGCTGGTTGGTTACTGCTTACTGTTTTTTTTCTAAAATCCCAATATTTGGTCTGCCTGTAAACATATGATAAGTTCCTTCCAAGCAGTGAACTATCTGATAAATTTAAGGTACACCAACTCCAGTAGACATGAATAATGTTGGATTATATATATAAGGGTCAGATTTCCCATTGTAATATTGTCAAGTTGTGACATTACAGGTAGTAACATAGCATAACCTTGATATTAAGAAAGAAGCAGGGTTTGGGAGAGCAGGTGTTGTAATTAGCATATTATGCATGTTATGCATATAGATAAAGATAGTATTCCACTTTTAAGTCGTGCCATCTGATGTTGTAAAACTTATTCGTGAGAGAAGGTGCCCTGGTTTCCCCTGTTGACTGTCACACACACACAAAACATGAGTAAACTTAAATAGAAGTGGAAGTACTGATCATATTTTTGTGTTTGATTTGGCCAAGACCTGGGTTTGGCCAGCATTACTACACATAACCACTACAATCCGTCGATAACCTTTTCACTAAACTCCAAATTGCGAATAAAAAAATATTACAACCATATAACGACAATATAACATTGCTGTAGAGATAGTGTGGTTTCTTTTGTATGCATTTGCACCCTGGGAATGCGTCCCTCTGATTAAAGATTGTTTGGTTTAATGCACAAGGTCTAAAAATTATAATAGGAAATTAAAATTAGGTTCGTCATAGCAGACATATTGCACAGACTCAAAACGACAAAGATAGTACAACGTTGCCCAATGTATAACGTTACATTATATAGTACTGCACAGGACTTTACTGTATTTTATTCCCATGTCCCAGATTCCCATGTTAATAGCTTATTTATATACTGGCAGTGTATTATTATATTATTATTAATATTTTTTTAATTATTATTATTATTTAGTTGCAGTGTCTTTTGTTTTTTCTGCCCATCTGGCCACACAATCCTATTTCACGAGCAGAGGTGGTGTTTAAGAGCAGAAATCTGTTATTTACACAAGCGAACTTCCTTAATAGTCACAAGACTGTTGCAACTCTGTTGATGTGTTTAAAGACTTTTTGTGTTAGTTTTGTGTTTCAGCTACGTATTTGTCAAGCTGCAAATGACATTCGTAAATGTTTTTGTCCTATTGTAAATAATACTTCTTTGAATACTACTTCTTCTTCAGCAGTATTTCTGACACATTTGCTCATTGTATAAAAGCAGTTCTTGTGAACGCTTTTTGTTTGCATTTCAGTAGTCCTAAAAGATTGTCACTATGGTAATATGTCGTCAATTTATGCAACGTGCACTTTAAACATATTGCAGATACTTGTATCTTAAAGCTTTAACCAATTTTCTGTTATCATATTATTTTAATGGTTTAAATTACATGGGCTCAGGTGCTCTAACAAAAGATATTACTTGTATAACTTGTGTTGGCTGATATTCGGTGTAACTGATGGAATTAGTAACTGGGACACTTCCTGTAACTGTAACTGATACTGAGTGAGTTTAATACAGATATAATCACATGCCGGTCTCACTACACTGCTGGAATGTGCATAATCTGTACAAGAGCTGCACCATTGATCTGATAAAGGTAGGTAAAGGCAGGTGGGCTCGTGCCGTATGCTTGTCATTGAATCTGTGTGGCAGGTGCCAGGGAATTACTCAAAGCTCTGATTGTGCTGTAACGCCACTGCTGCTTTATAATCTGTGTGTCTGGGCTGTTGTGATGGATTTCGTGATCGCTTAGCTCGGTGAAGCATGATTACACACATGTTGAGATCTACTTCCCAGTGGAATGTTGTATTTATAATATGATCCAGTGATTCTGAGATTAGTTTGTGTTCTGTGCCTGATTTCTTGGCTTGAGGTTCTTCAGAGAGCTTTTTCTGATTTGCTAGGTGCATCCAGATACTGAAGAGATCACATCCGACTGTCTCATTCATTCTGTCCTGTTCACACGCTCACTCTTGTTCTTTCTTTCTTCCCCTCCTCCTCTGCCTGTTGGCTCTCTATTTCCAGTCTTTGCCTGCCCTCTAAAGGCCAAAGGGCTGCTTACTGGCATTAGGTTTTTTATTGTTAGGTTAATAACTTGCCTTTAATTCCATGCACTGTGTATTGTTGCGTTTCAACCTGATACACGGGCATTGAAGAGTAGATTTCTTTAGGATCTGAGATAAACTACTGGGCAGTAAGTCATGGGCAGTAAGTCATATACAGCCGTATCCCTCCAGCTGAGTGTAAGGCGTTTCAGAAAAAGTGAGATAGTAGGTATTAAATAGTGGGAGCCCAAGTTCCATTATTTCTGTTTTGCCTAATTTCAATCGCACTACTTACCTGCCGTAACAAATACCTGTAAAGGTATTGGATAATTTAGAACCAAAATGTTGTTTGAAATACCACGTACATTCAGTACAGCAGTATACACGCAATCAGACTTCTATTTCTCAGATCAGTTTTAGAGGATTCCATTTGGATTGTCTTAAGTTACAGGAGTAAGTGATCTGAATAGTATAATATGGTACTGAAGTACTAGAGATGCACCAAAGTCAAAAACAAGATGAAGGATAATCTCAACCTGAGTTCAACATACAGATGATGAATGAACAGAGCTAAGAGAACAATGACTTGAACTCACACAAATATACCGTGTTTAAGGAATTAACAGTGATGTTCGTTTCCTTCTCCGTCCTGAAATGGCACATATTCAGAAAAACCGTCAGATCTCCAGAGACATTAAACAAAGTGATCTGCACGTTTTTGTGGGGAGATCAATAATAAACGTTAAGTATAATTATTATATGATTATAATATACAGTTCCAAATGCATATAAAATGAGAATTGTTAAAATAAACCTGCCATCCAATATCACTTTCTGGGTCAGAAATTCAGCCAAAAATGTTTATTTTAACTCACTTATCTTGATCAGCTTTTTTGGGGATGGTATAGGACCTAACCTGTAATTTACAGGTTACACTGGTTCCTAAACAGGACATCAGTTCATCACAGTCTTCTGTAAATGCACCATCCAGTGTTCATATTGCTAAGCCCGCACAACATTTAAAGCTTGGCTTTCAAGTACCGGTACTGCCATTTCCAGCAGTCGGCACGGCCACCCAAAAAAGTACATTCTTATTTCTGTGCATCGCTATAAAGAACCTTATTGCAGTGTTAGTTTGAATGAATAACAGGGGTTAAATAACTGACCCCCCTACTAAGTAATATATTTAGAAAGTGGTTGATTTTCAGAAAAAGGAACAGCACTTTAAGCTGTTTTATCTTGCAGTGTAATTGTGATATGGAAACCTTGTTCCACTCAAACAGAGCCAATTGTGGTAATACTTAAAGCGGAAATAGAATATGTAAAGACATTAAAATACAGGAAGAATACGTTTTTGTACTTTTTTGTGTTCTAGTTTAGCAGTATATTGGTTATATAGTGCAGTTCTGTTATACTACAGTATGTAAAAATCTATGTTTTATAACAGAATTGTTTGTTTTCATAATGTGACATGTAACATGAGATAGGTTGTGAGAAAGGCACTATAGAAGTGGAACGTATTATTTTTATTATTATTACTATTATTATTATTATTATTATTATTGTTGTTGTTGTTGTTGTTGTTGTCCGTTCAACTACATTCAACATGCTTATTTTTCAAATTTCTGACATTAAATTATTTTTTATTTTAAATACCTGTTATATCTATATTTTAATTAATATTCTCAGTTTAGTTAATATTCTGATGGATAATGTCTGGATTGTAGTAGGAATAGCAGTGTAATAATTACTGGTTACCATGCAAATATATTTGTCTTCAATTTCACTTGAAGTTGTAAGTGATATGATTATAGTGATATATTGGTAATGGTTACTGATTGGCATTGTGACTAGTAAGTTGCTTGATGAGTATGTAAATTAAATCAGAACACTAAAAGTAGAATACTCTGAAAAGCCAGGCTGTTTACTAACCGTTTAACTAATACCGAGCATTGCAGTGTCATCTTGTCTGCTAGGAATAATTACTTCTATAGTGTTTTTCCTTGGTGCTCTGTCCCTGTGCACTTGAAACAGTGACAAGTTGTGGGCTGACAGATTTGGTGACAGTCCTACCATGCTGTACTCTTGTGTCTGGTGGAAAAAACACTATATTATAGCATAAAAGGCTGCATGAAAGAGAGGGAGAGAGAAAGAACATGGCATGGGGTGCCTAATTACAGACATTTGTGTTTAATTCTCCAGGTGTTTTATCTCTTTGCCAAGCAGGGTGTTTGACACAGCAAGCCAATACCTGGGTTCACTTCAATCACTCTAGGTGATGCATGAGCTAATAACACAGCAAATCAGGACCACTCACGTGTGTGCGGCACGCAGGCAAAGCACTAACAGATGTGTATTTCACGGGCCATTGTGAAGAATAGATAGGGGCTGATATCATTGTCCTGGGGGAAGGAGGCCTGCCCATTGCTTGCATTCATCAGGAGCTGCTTTGTGTGTGGTAAGGTGTTTGCGACTTAGTCTCTGTCACATTGATGTTTTTTTGTCTGTCAGATGATTTGACACAGGGACTATAGGGAGCAGAGTTAGGAGCTGTTGCTTCGAGCCAGTGGGTTGGATGCAGGACAGAATGAGACTCGCTGTACATTTGACAGGAACAAAAAACAAACTTTGTAGATGTTTCTTTTGTTTGATTTTTTTTTTCTAAAGGTATGGACTTGATTTTAAAGATGTACATTTAATTACTGTCCTAATTGTTAATGTCAATACATTATTCTCCCATGCTTGTATGGCTTGATTGAGCTCAGTGGGTAAAGCCAGATGCCCAAAATGACAGCCAAAAGAACAAAAACTTATGGAGCTATATCTCAGACATTTATACTCCTACATTGCATTTTAAGTTTAACTGAAATGTGTTTTGCATGCCTTTTGGTTCGATACTTTCATTGCACAATGAAGAAGCTGATACGATTTATTTATAAGCCTTAACGTTGCCTTATGTGTCAAAATGTGTACATGTGCTTGTTGAAACAAAGTGAACAAAGTAATTTACGTAAAAATACATTACTTAAAAAAATGTACAGATGTATTCGATTTTCTCACATCCAAATGAATCAGTGTTTGGAATAGCTACCTCTTTTTTAAATAATCAGTTTGATTCAGTCTGTCTAATAAAAACGTGACTTAGGTGAAGACTGGAACTAAATAGTCAACCTTTTATGGACTAGTCTGGAGCTTTGATGGTGTTTGTTTTAAAACTAACAATAATTTCCATTTTTGATCCTCAAATAGCCATAACTGTACAATCAATGGTTTTCCAGAGGCTGTTCTGAAATTAAAAGGTTATGAGGTGTTGTGTGGGAATTGACTTGGAGGAGGAAAAAGATCAATGAACCTTTTTAGAAGTAATTGGTGGTGATTACAAACGGTCTTACAAAAGATTTCATGCTCCACAAATGATGTCCAGTTTCAAGACCCTTTTCTGGTATGGACATTTGTGAATGAAAATTAGCTTTTTTACTTAAAATCACAAAACAGTCGTACTGACTTTTGGTGACATGTTCTCTGGCGTGCCTGCTATGTTCAAAAGGTCAGTGATTTACAAGTCAGGGATGTCGAGTGCCATTTAAAATAAAAAAGATGACTCAAAAACTTTATAGTTCTGTACTTTCAACCAGGTTTTTCTTTTACATGTGAAAATGGGCAGGGATGAACAGAACAGTCAGTGCTCGGGTAGTATTTGTCCTTTCATCAAAAGAGATTATTCTTTCAGTATTGTGTACCTTCAGTGTGAACTGAAAGCAAAAGATCATAATAGTCGTCTGAGAAATGAGCATATGAAGAGCCATTTCACCAGTGCTATGAGTGATTCTATGGCTATATTAGCCTGTGTGACGTGACAGATAGCAGACCTGAAGGATGGTAGGATGCTTCATCAGAGCTCACTGTACGATTTGGGCAGTGTGTTTAATGCTGGCAGATCTGTATGATTTATTGTTAGAACAAGTCAGTAGGGCAGATACTGGATAAGTATTGTTGTATGGAGAATGTGTGTTTATACAGGATGATCCCTGGCTGAACTCTCTTAAATATTTTTTTAGAATGATTTTTTAATTACACTGCCCTATCTAATCAGTGTTCTTTTCGAGCTTATTGGATGAACAGCCTGTGCATTTTAAGTTATTCAGACACTACACTAAGTCAGTCAGTAATCATATTTCTATGCAGCTGTAACATCATTACATTTAAGTTAAAGGGGGTTCTCATTTAATCATTTCATTTTATTATCCACACGTTATAAAAGTGATGCACCCAACCAACTCTTAGCCAGAACTGAATTTAACACACTGAGCTGAAATGGTTTGATCTTCTAATTTGTATGTTTTGTGTTTTGAAGATTGCTCTCTAATGATTCCACACAGCTGGAATTTTCACTTTAAATCTGGAGCTTCTCAAACTAGCCCCACTTTTCCTTAATCACAGCCTCTGCTTAATAAAACGTTCATAGGAAGCTTCCGGTTGTAAGACCATATGCTTTCAGTCAAAAAAATGCTTTCAGTCATTTTTCATCTGTAATCTTTTTGTGTGGACAAACATTTTCAGTGCTGGAATATTTGACATGTTGAGTACGTTCGCTTTATTGATCTAAAATGCTTGGGTTTGTCAGTAATTGTTCCTTAGCATCTCTTTATGCAGTTTTATTTTTCGTTAGTACAGTTATAGCAGGTTTTGGCCCCAAGAACCCTGTACCTGGATGCATAAAACACTTTGAAATATTCCCTTAAGATTACCCTTAAACATCTCCTAAAGTTAAGAGTGTTAAAGACAAAATGCCTTAAGTGATACCTAAGGGCTTTCTTGCCTAAGGGAACTCATTGCAAACCTGCACATTTCCCCTTAAAGTCAAAGTCAAATGTATTTATATAGAACTTTTTACAACGGAGCTTTGTCTTGAAGCATTTTTACAATATTATTATATATCTTAAAAGGCCAATCCCAAATTGAGCAAGCCTGGTAGACAGTGGAAAGGAAAAACTCCCTGAACAAAGAAAGAAACCTTGGAAGGACCAAGACTGAAAAAGGGACCCGTCCTCCTTGGGTGTTAATTGAATAATTACGTTGTAGTAATAGTCAAACTAAGTAAGTAATACAATTTAAATCAATAATACAATTTAATAGAGTACTGACATTTTAAATAAATAACAAAATATATTTAAGATAATGAGTGCTCCAAGAAGGTCCCGGGTTCAATCCCAGGGTGGAGTGGCCTGGGTCCTTTCTGTGTGGAGTCTGCATGTCCTCCCCCGGTCTTTGTGGGTTTACTTCAGGTACTACGGTTTCCACCCACAGTCCAAAGACATGTGTGTTAGGTTAATTGGCGTCTCTAAAGTGGTTCTTAGTGTGTGTGTGTGTGTGCGCCCTACGATGGATTGTTCCTGCCCTTGCGCCCAGAGTTGCTGGGTGGGCACCGGCTGGCTTGTGGATTAAGTGGATAATGAGTCCTTAGTGGTAAGTTATTAAGTATTGCATAAGGAATGCAAAACATTATTTTGATTGTTAAAAGATGGAGAATATGGCTGAGATTTTGAAAGGTTTTTGAAGATTGGAGTGTACCTAAGTGATTTTTTTAATGTGAAACCTCAAGACCATCAGAGTGATGATTTATTTACGTTTAGACTTGATACATTTTTTATACACTGATGTGTAATCTCTCCTTGATACTCACATGCTGTTTTAACCTCCATAAACTAGCTGTTCGTTTCCTCTCCATAACATCCTAGCTGACATAATCTTCATCTCTTACAGGTTCTGTGTTGTTGCAGGTGCGTGATAACTTGGGTCGCACTCCTCTGGACCTGGTCCCCTCCCTTGCTTCACGCGAGGAACTGAAACGCTGTGCTGAAGATGGCGACTCCAATTTGTCGGTTGAGATTTCTGAGGTGCAAGACTTGCCCTTCATAGAGTCCTGCTCATGCTTGTTAAGCTGCCTCCTCCTGACCTACCTGCTGGAGCAGCACATTCCATCATATGAGAGCACAGAGCCAGAGTTGGTGCTCAGTTCCGAAGCAGCCCGGGCACTGCTAAGTGTAAACCAAGAGACATTAAGCTCACAGTGGGGAGATGCAGGAGCAACAATGCTGGCTCAGGACCTGAGGACTCTGATGAGCATGGAGCAGTACTTGGTGCAGCTGAGCCCTGCTCTAGTACACTGCAATGGGACCCACACCAGTCTGTTCATCCAGCTTCTGAATGACTTGCAGGCAGAGGGAACAGCATTGCTCACAGGCCAATCTCAGCTGTGAGCACTGCTTATAGAGACTGCTTTAGCTGAGAGTCTGCCTGATTGTTAAAGAATGGTTCGTAGAATATCTAATTAACCTCAAACGTACGCCATCAGCCAAAACGTTTGCTTTCCGACATTTGTTTAGTTATACAGTAGGGCTTATTTATATTTCAAAGAGCTCAGTTAGTCAACCAGTCGAATAGGGAAACCAAACAGTGTGTCATCCAAACCAAATGGTCTGCCTTGTGTGGAGGCACCATGTGATCAGCAGCGGGCTACGAAAAAGCCGTGGTTAATACAGCATGGGGAGTGGCACTGAGTTGTTGAAAGTAAATTACTTCTTTTTCGTTCTGGCTTAACCCAACTGAGTGGCCGTGAGGAGCAAAGCACAGACCACCAGTCCATTTATGGACAAACAGACTCAATCACACTGGGGCACTGGACGCATAGATTTGGTAAGTTTGAGGAAACCCAATTTGGCAACATCAAACTACTGTACCGTGGCACTGTGAGCTGTTGCTGTTTATCATTTCCATATCTTGTCAACAGTTCTGTGCTCTCTAATCAAACCACTTCATAAGATGAAGTGATATCGGTGTGGAAACACAAAGTTTTAAAGGATGCCCTCCAGTCTACCAAAGTGCATTTAATAGTACAAGGCTGTATTAAGCGGATGAGAGGAGGTGCACAGGCACCCTCAAGCAAAGCCTAGTTCATCACAGGGCTCATCAGGGGTCACTGTTGTAGCACTAGAGCATTACTTGCCAATCATATCTGTGTAATTTCCGAGCCCACCACCACTGGGATTCGAACTGGGGTTTTTCCAGTGACAGCATAAAAAATCTGACACCATTACACATTTCCAATCTGTGGTTTTCTTTCCCAGATGCCTCCGAGCCCAGAGAAGCCTGAGAAGTATTTATTGCGGCAGTCCATTATAAGAAATCAAATTTGTGAAAACCAGGGTAACTGTTTTCCTCATGTCATTGATTAGTTATCATTTAACCGCATATCGCTTTATACAAAGATTACATTTAAAGTTTCCATTGCTTCTTAATGTTCATGAGGTCAAATTGATTACCTCTTTAGGCCACGCCCCTCTTCTCTGACATGAGAAAAGATCATCTTTAGAACCTCAGAAATGCAAATAACCAGCAAGGTCCTGGGTTCGATCTCGGGTGGAGCAGGCTGGGTAAGCAGCCTCCGTCCCATGTCCACATCGGTTTCCTCCCATAGTCCAAAGAGATGCTTTAGCTTAATTAGCTTTAGCTAAAGTGACCTGAGCTTGTGAGTGTGTGTGCCCTACAATGGATTGACATTCGGGGTTGTTGCTTCCTAGACACCGGCTCTCCCAAAAACCTGTCCAGGGTTAAGCACATAAGAAAGGGAATGAATGATGAATGGGTTAGGCATGTCAGTGTTGCAAATGTTCAGAATGTAGCTGAATACACCATATCTTCAATCTGCCCTCTCCATATGTGGGGTCAAAACTCTTCTTCTTTATTTAGTTGGGTCAAATAAAAATCAACAAAACATGTAATATAACTTTTGCTTAATACTGTAATCACATTCTGTTTTATATTCATTACTGAGTGAAGGTACTGGTCTATATGTTCCTTATTAACATCGAGTGTTTCCTTAAACTGTTGAAATTAATTTTCCACAATGTTTTAAAACATATTAAATTATATTTCAATAATAAATATTAATTATATACTTAACACATACTTTGCATGCTATGTTGTGCGTGCTCGTTAGTAAAATAACAAGATGTTAAACCATTTTTTGGAGATTATTAATCTATTCGGATAGTTAGATTATGAGTCTGTTTGAATTGTGCTGTTGCGTTTTACCCTCCTGCTTGTTGTCAGCAACCCAAAATGACTCCGAAAAAGTACAACCATGAATCCTGTTGTACGTTGCAAATGTAAATTTCTTCAAGATAAAAAGTTGCATCATGGGGACATCATGGGGTGTGCTCAGGCTCAGAGTGTTAAATGCAGTGTGAGCGCAGGCCAGTGGAGAAGGGGTTCAATCATGCTCAGGTACGGTACAGGGCAAGGTCCTTAAAGGGTTAAAACTGTAACCATGTGGTAGGCGTACCTGACAGAACAGCCGAATGTATTCTACTTCATGAACATTTTCTCATGCTAGTATAGCGTTTAACAACTAGAAACATGGTACCAATTAAAAAGGTACAAGTAAATTGTTTTTGCCAGGTCTTCAAGTATATGGAATAAACATCCCATTGTAATTTCAGTTCGGTTACTTCCCATTCTGAATTGGCCACAGTCGTTCCATTTTGATGCCAGACAGAGATAGATCAGATCATCTGTGTGCCAGGTGTTGTTCCAAGTTCAGTCCTTTCCCCCATTTGTTCCTTTCACAGGTTGAAACTGTGAAAAACTCCCAGATCTCAGTGAAGGATGGTCCATTTCCTGATCTCAGGCCTTTCAGTTAAGTGCAGTGCTCTGGAGGTGTCAAGGGATTGGTGTGGCAGGGCAAGATTCGGGTGGATTAGAATTTAACCCGAGCTGCAAGGGGATGGGCCGTGTCTTGACAGCGCAGGAGCGATCGAGGGTCTCATTAATAACAAACGTTTGTGTTGTTGCCCTCTTTTCTCTTGTAGCCATAATTATTAGCGTCTGGCTGTGCTGTTATTTGTAGCGAGGCGCAGTGTGCGATGCTCCGTGATCATATTGAATAACAGCGGGGATCAGACAGCCTGGGGAAGGTCAGACTAATAAATGACTGTGGTGGAGGAACGTGGTGGCTCCAAGTGCAGGGGAGCCCCCTCTGGCCCCTTCACATGAAACGAGCAGGCTCTCGATCACTCGGTGAGTGGGTGATGTGTACATGTTGCATCAAAGCCTGCTTTCTTTGGTGGAAAGCAGAGGCCCAGCTGGAGAGAAGCGCTCATACGGGGCAACTCTGGCGGAGCGGCGCAACGATTAATGGGAGCTGGAGTCAAGGATGAGTGATTAGGTTTAGGGTTGTGTGCGAGGAAGAAATACCTTGTACACACCTGTGTGGCGAGTTTAGAGCAGACCCACCACTAAGAATGAAGGAAGCAAACCTGCATTCACTGAATGCCATTACACCTGCATTAAGAATATGTCCTTGACTGTGACTGTGGTAGCCTAGTGGTTAAGGAATGGACTCTGGACCAGGGTTCAAATCCCACCTCTGCCAAACTGCCATGGTTGGCTCCTTAAGCAAGACCCTTAAATCGCGATTGGTTGGATTGTAAGATGCTCTGGATAAGGGCGTCTGCTAAATGCTGTAAATGTAAATGTCCAGTGAGCTACAGTATTTTAGGTAAAAATACCTTGCCTTGTTGATGCCAGCGGTCAGAAAATGGCCATGGTAAGGCAACAGTGACTCAAATTACCACTCTGTACAATCAAGGTATAAAGATCATCAGAACACGTTGAACCTTGAAGCAGATGGGCGACGGCTGCAGCAGAAAAGACTGGTCAGTGCGTTTTTGTCGAATTTTGTACGAATTAAATAATGTCTCCTTATTGCCGTCCGATAAAGCATTCCGTGATTTAATATTAAAAGATTAAGCTACATAAACATTATGCCAATGGAAATTGTGTGCCCTGCTATAGACTGGGACCTAGGGTTGGCTCCTGTCTTGCACCTTGTGCTGCCGGTTAGGTCCCATCCCTCATCCAGCGACCCTGTGTAACGTAATTAATAATGCACAGTCTGCAGATGATAAAAATATTTAATAATCGTTTTCTCTTTCCAAAACGCATTCATCAAAGGCATCTACTAGACATATTTCTAACATTCTGTGTACCTGCATTTATTTCCCATACATCCACCTGCTAGGAGTTTAATGATGATGGAACAGGCAACAACAGCATAAAGGTGATGAAACAGGCTCAAATATCATTCACGTAAACATATCGGCATTTACAAGCACATAAATATACAATCAAAGTATTTACACAATGTAATAAATACATTGAAATATAAATCTGTGCAAATGAAAATACATTTTTGATGGAAACGTTACATTCTACGTTGATTCTTCATTCGAACGTCCACTTTGGTTTGCTTGCAAACGTGGTACATGTCAAATGGTTTCAAGACGAGAGATGGCAGGAGCCGCCCAGTAGATCCAGCAAACAGCACGTACAGCTTCAGACTTAGGAATCATCTGCATCAGCAGGTTTTGGGTAATAGACGCATCGGTACCGTCAGTGTCCCGGTCAATGGGGAGTGTGTTGTCTTTGTAAAAAAAAAAAAAAAAATGCTCTCGAATCAATGGACTTTCCATAGAACAGATGTGCTTGTATAAGAGAAGCCAAGAGGGAGTTTTTCTTTTCTGTTCTTTTGCATTTTGTGGAATGGAAGTCTCCTCTGATGACACTTTTACTGTGATCTTTCAACGCTTGCTCGGTGGAGGTCTCTCGGAAGGCTCCCCACAGGCCGAGCCGTGACCCCGCTTTCAAAGGAATGGATGAAGAAAAGGAACGAGCCAGACAGAGTGAGGCAAAAGTCAGACGCATGACTGGGAAGAAGGGGGCACTAAAGCGTGTACAGTGATGCTGGTAACCGACTTGCCCTCACTGCGCCCCTGCCAACTCCCCCAGGCAACTTGTCACTCCGTATCGACATGTTCAGGAAAACTTCCTTACATCAAGCTACTCACAGCAGTTCTTAGCTGCCTGCCTTATTTTTGAAAAGATTTAAAGAAAGCTCGAAGAGACACAACTTTTTACCACGATCACACACTCGTTATGCTACCCATGCTGACAACTGTATTAAAAGAGTGGCACCTCGTGGTGACCCAGACACACTGCAGCATACGGGTGGGGGCAAACTGGGTTCAATTAGCAGTACTGGATAGAATTAGTACATGAGTCAAACCAGGCAGAACACCTAGTCTAAACTAATAACACAAACTTTTAGATTTGAACACGCTGATTAATCATTCGTGGTCCAGGCTGGATGAATTATGGGAACCTCTGGTCTAACAACTTCTCCAAGAGTAACTCGTATCAATCCAGAGATGACTGTGGAGGTCTGGTGTCTAATAAAGGCACACAGGCTTGGTCCTAATATTTCAGTAGTCTTTGAAGAATGGCAGGGATATGCTAATCTGAGGCTATTCGTTCACTGCACACCTCTAGAGATTCCAGGTTCAATCCCGAACTTCAATCTCTGGAGTTTGAACGTCCGTCCCATGTTTACTCCAGTTTCCACCTACATTCCGAAGCATATGGTGCTGTGCAAAAGTCTAAGGCCACCATTAGATTACATGTACCAAATTTTTTGCAGCGGTATAATGACCAGTATTAAAAAACTGAAAAGCTTTAAAGCTTTAAAACTGAAAAGAAAAATAGTGTCTATAGGCTACAGTGGCAGGTACAGTATTTAATGTGATGTCATCTTACACTCAATATAACAGAATCTAGCAGCCTCCAAGTTGACACTTTTATAGTCATGAGGAGCTTGATCAGGAACGATCCTTTTAAAAGGCAGCCAAGACGCCACTTTTTAGAAAGGGGACAGGGTGAAAAGGTTAACATATACTAAAGTTCACAAAGATTGGAATAAAGACAAGAGGAAAAGAGTTTTATGGAAAGATTGATCCAAGTTAGAAATTTTTGGGTCCAGTCATAACCAATCTGTTATGTATGGTCATTATAGCATTTCTAAAACAACATTTAATGATAGACTAAGACTTTTGCACTGTACTCTGGAGGTTAGGTTAATTTCCACACACTTATCTCATAACCTGTACTGGTCACTGGGGTGCTACTTTCTAGTGTGACTCACCAGCAGAGTTCATCCTTCTCCAAACCCCACAACGACATTCATACGGGTCCAGTTTAAAGCAGCAAATTAGCCTAATGCATGGAGGAAACCAGAGTATCCAGAGTAAAACCACACAGACAAAGGGTGGACATGCAAACTCCACACAATTGGAGTCCAAGGTCAGGAAATGAACTGGGAATCTCGGAAGCTGTGAAACAACCTCGCTAATCACATGCACCCCCATGCTGCCCATTAGGTCAATATATCCCTCTAAATTGCCCCAGTGTTAGTGTATCTGTCTAGTATCGATACAATATTGTTTCTGTTGTAAATAACCATTGCTGCTGATGTGAGGTTAAACAAACAAATCTGATCCAGTCCATGTTTTAGCCCTGCTGTTTCTTGGGATGTTTTAACCCAAAAGCAAAGTAAATCAACAACGGGATCATTCAATATGGTATCTAAGGCTGCACTACATGGATGACTGGTTAGAATTGTGAAAATATAAATATTTCCTATGTCTAACCTGAGGAGGCCTGGCCCTGATTAGATTTCTAGATTGAACAATGAGAGTGAACAAAGAGTGATCACCACCTTGAAAAGCAGCTAGACAGCAAATGATTACTCAGTGTGTTCATAAACACAGAAAAAGTACAACGGTGTGTTTTGTTTGCCTATTATTATGGCTTTGGAAGACGAGACGATGTGTTTTCTAAATAACAGATGCAAAGATTTAGCTAAAAAGGTGGGACTGCCACTGTAACTGCCACAGTTTGGTTTTTGAACAAAAATGGACCAATCATGCATCATTAGCACAGGAAAAATATCTGGGATGAATAAAATACTCTCTCTCGGCAGTTTTTTTTTTTCTCCCAAACCACTTCTGTCTCAGCCTTAAATCAAACTAACAGGCTATGCCATCTCTAATAACTGCTACAGACCAGTTGTGGTTTCACACAACCACCTGTGGAAATTGTAATCCACCCGTATCTTGTGGCATTACAGCAAACTGCAGCCTGACCATTATATTTCCTGCACATGATAGAGATGAGATGTCTTTTTAGCCAGAGTATTAACCGCTGATCTCAAAGCCATTCCATGTCTCTGGACTCCTGTGGTTGTGCTGGAAAGGACACCTTGGCTTTTAGAGCCATCTGCCTAATGCCAGCCTGTGAGATATAGCTCTGGCTGTATGACTCTAAAAGGGGTCAAGAGATTTTCACACTCCTCTCTGAACTGAAAGTAAACAGGCTATGGCAGAAATCCTCATGGTGATGATTAAAAGTGCTCCTTTTCTCACATCTACCATGGGTTGTCCTCTGGCTACATACTGAGGATTAAAGACAGAGAGGGAAAGGGAAAATGAATCAAAAATAGACTGAACACTTAGCCGGACTACATCAGCGCCGGTTCGTGGCATGCTAGGATCAGACGGAAGTCCATGGGAGAAACATCTACCCTGGGTTATTTTTCTTCCTTTTATTCGGGCTGTGACTGGGATCCGTTTTCAACTGCCGATACTGCACCTGTTAAAACACAAACACACAAAGCTGGGTTGGCAAACGTATCTAAGAATGCAATGATCATGGAGATAGTTGTGGGTGAAGCTTATAGGAAGGGCTCAGAATAATAAACAGCAAAGGTCAGGATCATGGGTGAGTGCTAGGGGTGACAGCAGGGGCTCACTGGATGAAGGCCAGGGGTTACACTCTCTTATTTTACTGTTATATTTACTTCGTTTCTGTTTTTTTGAACTATTACTACAAATTTATATGACTGCATACGTTTTATTCTACATTACATTTAACATCTAAGCAACACAAGGATGTTTGGTCCCTTTTTAAATGTTGGTCTTCTTTAGGTTTCTTCCTGATGGCATTTAAGGAGTTTTCCGTGCCACTGCAACCTCTCAAGTTGGGATTGGCCCTAGGTATTAGAAGATAATGTGGTTATAATGTAAAGTCTGTTATAAAGTCAATTATATTTGGAGACTTTTTTGTCTACGTTACTCAAGTTTGTGTGGATCAGTGTTCATTTTGACAGCAAATTTTGATTTCGTTTTAGTCTTAATCTTGTGATTAAAATGACATTTGGTTTTAGTCATAATTTAGTTATCTGAATTGTTTTTAGATTAAGTCGACTAATTATCATAAGAATAAAGTCGACTAAATCTACAGTCAATTCAGTCGACTAAAATATAAAGGGTCTATAATGTGAATACTTTTTATTCAGTTCCCTTAAATTATTAAAGTCATTATATACACTTACATGAAATGAAAAATGTATTAACCAATTATGGAATATTATTAACGTTTTCAATACTTTTAACAATAAATGAGCAGAACAATAAAATATTGATTATGAGTAGGTTTGCTATGTCTGAGAAATAAATACATTGTTTATAACAAATTACATACATTAAATAATACATTCTTTAACTGAGTACAGTAAAAGCAGCAGTGCCATTAGTGCAAAAATAAGCACCAAACATATAACAAAAGAGGATTTATAACTAAATTTAGTATTCACAGGTTAATTATTTCACGACCTTAAAGGAGAAATGTGCCCATACATCGGCTCTTCTTTTTCTCCTTGCTGACATTGTCTAGATAACTTAATTTCGTCATAGTTTTAATCGTTGTAAGTAGTTTTTGTTTAGTTATCATTTAGTTTTCGTCATGAAGAAAAGATTCATTGGCGAAAACTATGACGAAAATAGATCTTTAACAAAATGAACACTGATTGTAGCGCATTTTGACTCGTATGAGTCGAGAGGCCTTTCCAGCTGAAACAGGAGCATGTCAGCCTCAGCTAAAAATATAAAATTCTTATTTCATTTGACATATATTTTTAGTGCAAACAAGTCATCGTGGGTCCAGAGAAAGGTTAGTGATAAAAGCCAACCAAAGAGGAAAACAGTGACAATCACACACTTAATGTATTTATAATAAACACTCGTATTTTATCTAATTATTGTTTTCATTTTTGTCTGTGTATACAGGGTAAATATAAAACGAGTTCAAATTTAATACATTTGTTATTTATTACAACATACATGAAAAGCAGATTTATGTGCTCCTGGGGCTGTGGTAGCCTAGTGGATAAGATACTGGACTATGGACCAGGGTGTTCAGGATTCAAACCCCAACTCTTCCAATCTGTCACTGTTGGGTCCTTGAGTAAGGCCCTTAACCCACAATTGCTTGGATTATAAGACTGTTTTAATTGTAAGACTGTATGGATAAGAGCATCTGCTAAATGCTGTAAATGTATAGCACAAGAAGGCCAGGTTTTATCCACATTATATCATTCAGTGTGAGCCCCATGACATGACAAACATCAAACAAGTGGGACTTACTTTATAGACATCCTGTATATAGTGTTTAAAATACAGTATAACTGTGAAGTTTATGGACGTTTGGAACAGATTTCATTGAATTTACATTATTCCTAATGGGAAAATTCTCCTGGTGCTTGCATTTTTAGCGCTCGACATGCCTTGAATGAATTCATGTTCAGCACAAAGGCAATAGAACACAGGAGGAAGTGTATTATCATGAATAACATCATGAAGGCGAGTGCCGTAGATCACCACAGCCGTGCAGTTATTCGCGCTAATACACCATCTCGTGATCTGTTCTGTGCTCTGTTGTTAGAAACCGTTAGAAACAGTATTTTTCCAAAAACAAATAAAGAAAAACATAATGATGTCCTGATTTTCATACTGAATATGTATTAATATGCAGTCACCTTTACACAAGAGGAGCTTTTTATCGTTTATAAATCGCATCGTATAGGGACTTTTGTAGCTACTCGGTTAGATAGCTTTGTCCCTAGAACTGTTTGGTGTGAAAACACCTAATACCTTCTGCCAAAAAGTAGGTCCGCAGAAAATACGTTGTTGCTGCGCAGCAATAAGTAAGTTGCTGCCATAATACAGTATGCTTCAAAAGTTAAAAGGTTTACCTCACACTACCTAGTAATAGCAAACATGGAAGGAAAAATGGCTAAAACAAAAATGAATTAACAAATTAAGCGATATAATTAAGTTAGTTATTAGGGATAACCATTATTTGTATATATTTTTGTCTGCATAAAGCTTGTCGTTACAAATTATTTGGCAACATGTCAGCAGAGAGATACTGTTTTAGTGTAGTAAAAGCTACTGGTATTTGTGATAATATATATAATAGTATATTGTAATAACGCTTCTCAACCAATCACACTGTCAGGTCAGAACTAACTCTTGTATAAACAAATATTAACAATACCTTTAAGAGTGTGATTTGGCTAACTGGGAGGGTTCTTTCATGTCTTTAGTAAAACATCCTGTTATAGTGTCGTACAGAAGAAGGAGAAAAGTGAAACTTGCCTTGCCACACCCGGTTTACTGCTATTACAGGCTGCGTGTGAGCATTGGTCGTAGGCTTGCGTGCTCATATCCTTGGCTATGTAATGTATATTACTCAAATTAGAGGACATGGCAACTCTGTAACAAAGACAACTCGAACAACAGTATAGTCTGTGATTTTGACAAATGTTAATAGGTCAGCAAATCAATTTTCGAAACAGGAATGGTTCTTAAATGTAACAGCCCCATTACCTCACTGGAAGCAGTGTTTTTGGCTCACAGTTTGAACATCTCCCACACTGTGTTGTAGGAGGAATGAGCAAACATTCAAAACCAGTTCATGACTCAGAAGGGCAGCTTGAAATGTTTTGAAAGTGAGGTTTAAAAGTTTCCAGTCTGTTTCTTTTTTTTTCTAACAAACATTTTGACTTTAACACACTGATACACTTTGAAAGCCAAAGGTCTGAGACCATTAGTGAAAATGCTTCTCTTTTGTATTTTAACTTTATTTCAATAAGTCATATTTATTATAAATCCTACAATCCTACAATCAGCAGAGAAATCAGAGTACAAAGTTGCAGAATTTGGTATTTGGTGTGCCCCCCCTTTCGCTGTGATTACAGCATGACCTCGAGTTGTGATGATCCATGTTATTCTGCATGATTACACAATTATCCAAAGCTTCTCATGTGATAACATTTAATGCTTGGCTATCTCTGTGTTCAGGTACCCCCATAAATGCTAATGCTAAGAAATTCTCATAAATTCCTTTTTTTTCTCATAAATTCATAAAAATGTTTTATCTCAACCTTTCACGTAGATTATCCTAGGAATAGAAATTCTTTGAGATTCTAGAAAAATGCAAAATGAAAGCAATTCTATTAATGTTCTCAGATTAACAGCCCCGACAGTATAAGCCCTCAAAAGAATGTGAGATTCTATGCAAAAAAGGATGTTTTTTCAACCTGTTTTTTAAGTGAAAAAACAAGGACAGAATACAATAGAGTGCTGGTTAGTGGCTTGCCTCTGGTGAGGTGAGGTTTGAGTTTTGTGGCAAAGTTCTGTACTGTTACCAATTTAGGAGATCCCCATGCCTTAAGCCCAAGGCGTCCTAAGTGATATCTTCTTCTGACATTGCTAACATTATAAATACATCAGGAAATATGTTGCACTGTCACATAAAATGCAGTTTATTATAACACAACTCCACAACTCCATAATAGTAAAAAAAAGGAAGATCAATATGTGTCAGTGAATGATGATATTTAATACAGTGGTATATTGGTACTTAATTTGTTACAGAAGGCTTGTTTGGGAACCAAAGATTGCCAAAAAAAACTGGGCAACTGAAGTTGTATTATACAGATCCCTGATTTACGATGGGGATATGTTCCAACAAATCCATCATAACTTAAATGTATCTGAACTGTGGAGTTTAATATCATCTATAATGTAACACAGCAGATGCGACTTTAATGTAACATTTAACGTACATTTACATTTACATTTCCAGCATTTAGCAGACGCCCTTATCCAGAGCGACTTACAGCTTATACAATTTTACAATCTAAGCAATTGTGGGTTAACGGTTTTGCTCAAGGACACAACTGTGACAGCTTGGCAGAGGTGGGATTTGAACCCTGGACGTTCTGGTCCAGAGGCCAGTACCTTAACTGCTACGCTACCACAGTACCATTTTCAAAACACTCGCAGGCCAAAACTACTAGCACAATGCTTAATTTATAATAGTGTTACAAATCTCTTGTAATTTTTGGGAGTAATAGATTGAAAGTGAAACGTAAATGCAAAACACTTACTCTATTGTTGTACTGTTAATGGTGACTGCTCAGCCAGAAATGAATTCTTTCGGTTAGCTGCAACCATCAACCATTTTAGGACCAATGGGAACTTATTTGCACTAAAAATTACACCACTGTAAATGTAAATGTAAATAAACTGGAAAGAGCTTTTGTGAGACTAAACCACATCACTGTGTACTGAATAGTGACTCATGAATACTAACATTTTTGCGCTTTAACTCTTACAAGAGCTAAGACGCTAAGATTGTTCTAGTCAGGAACCAATTCGGCAAGTTCCAAGGAGGTGGAGAACCGAGGTACCACTATACTTTAAAATTTGTAGGCAGCAGTAAGAGAAGATTATAAAGCTCCAGTTCACCCTTTTAAATGCTTTTTTCATGGTTTCTCTTTTTTCTGGTCTGATTGTCTATAGCCGGGTTTGCACCCAAAGGTTTTGCCAAAGTTATCCGCAATTTTGTCAGAAGAACTATGCGAATGAAGTCATTTCCGTCCACTACTTATATGTAAATCAACTATAGAAAATGTAGGCTAACACAATTAGGGTCGTCATTAAAGGAAATAAGAATGAAGAATCCTTACAGACATTTCCAGTCCTTACATGGCTGCGTTTAGGGATGAAACGTGTTTGCTCCGGTTCACCCAGAAGCCTGGTGATGGCCACGATGCGGCTGCCTTTAACATGTCTCACCTCTTCATTCATTCAGTTATCTGCGTTATCAGGTACATTATTAAGTTTAACATGCAGTCGGATAAATATGAAATCCAATCCAAACGAGTAAATCTTTCTTTCGTTTTTGGTCTGATCAGGTAGAACAAAATCATGTGACTTGATCCGTCAGTCACAGCTTGATCTGGTCCAGTTTATTTGAAAACCCCCTGTTTTCATGAATCTCTTTTTACCATATTTTAGTATGTTTTTTTTTTTAATTATTGATTTTCTGTTTGGGTTTTTCTTTGCACATTTTTAAAACTGGTAAAAACTAAACTTGGCCGCTTTTAAGTGCTTTTAAGTTTAATATACTTTTCATGATCTGTTATGTTTTTTTTAGATTTTTGTTAATCTCCAAAGTGTCTCATTTCTCATAAAGATAGGTTACTAGAGGAACCTGAACTTTGAGACTCTGTTCCATTTTATAGCCTCTGGGATACGAAGTCAGAGAACCTGCCACACAATTCACACACAAGCATATGTAAACAGAAAAAACGTCACTGATCGGAAAAGGGACACACACACACACACACACACACACACACACACACACACACACATTTGGATCATGACTTTATGACAGGCATAAAGTTTAGTCGACTCCTCCACACAGGTTAGGGAGTTCACTTATTAACATAGTCAACACTGAAGGGATCAGGAAAACAACCAACGTGGTCTGTAACAATTTCAAACCCAAGCGGACACAGTTTAGTGCATTTAGTGCAACTCATGGATTCAGATGGGGAGTCAAGCGTCTCTCTGTCCTCAGCGACTGACGACAACTCTTCTGTCCTCTCGTGCCACCACTCCCCACTTTCTCGCGTCGATCTGCCTTTCGTTCACCCCACGGTTGCCGAGCTTAGAGGTTCAGTCGCAAATTTTAGTCGCCGTCTCCGACCATGTTCCGACGGCGACGTTTGGGCTTCGTATCTAAACAGTGTGGATCTCTCCATCTACAGGAGCATCACAGATCAGTCCTGCCTGAAGGTTTACCACAAGGATCCAGCACAAGCCTTCAGTCACGCCGTACGGCCCAGCAACGGAGATGCCATGGTGAGTGGCTGTTTATGGCACTAAAAGCAAGGTTCAAAAGTCCACTTTCATGGAGAATTGCTCGGATTTTGTCAAGTTTTAGATTTATCAAGCGACGCTTAAAAGTTTAACACTTTATTTGATAGCAGAAGTCAAATTTACATACAAATTAAAGACATATGGTAGAGACCAAAAGTCTGAGAAAATGTGTATTTGCATTTTACTCAAATATAATACAATGTTATATTTGTCCTTACAAATCATATAATCTGCCTAAGAATGTGATTAAAAAACATGTATTCAGTATTGATTTGCCGTGTCCTTGTTTACTGTAACGAGAGCATACACAGTCTCAGACCTTTGGACACCACTGGTGTCAGTGGATTATTGTGGATTGCCAAATCTAAAATTCAAACTCAAATAAAAACAGTGTGTCATACATTGACTTTTATTTTATTGCAGACAGTATGAACCTGAGATATTTCATGCTTTGCCTGCTCAGTTTCTTGTGTTAATAAACATCCATTCTTGCATTTCAGGCCTGCAACACCTTCCAAAAAAGTAATGGACGGTGAAGCATTTGCCAATTTGTAATGTTGCTGTTCCGTCTCGCAACACTTAAAAACGGAGGCCTGGACATGGATAACATTTTAGCTTTTAGCTTTTATGCACAGCAACATTTTAAGTGGCATTTGTGAATGTAAATCCGTATTGTAAGACTTGACAAACATTTTCCAAAGTAATCCTGTGTCCCAGGCTTTAAACATATTAATAATCTTTTCACGCATTTGTAGACAAATGTCTGCTTTTGAACCAAATCATGTCACCTCACCTTTTTCAAATCACTTTATTCGAATGTTTTCACCCCTTCACCAGCTCCGAATTGCCCTCGTCCCAACTTTATTTGAAACGTTTGTGTATTAACAAATGAAATGAAGTTGACCAGACAGAACATGAAATATCTGAAATGTAACAATTTGACAATAGATTTTTCTAGAGATTCTTTTCCTTTTCCAATTTGGGTTTGTAAATATGTGTTTTCAAAATTCAAAAAACATTTTTGCTGGTGTTGTGTTGTGTTACTTTCATGTGGTTGAGCTGGTTTTGAAACAATTTCATTGTTGTTTATAAGTTCACACTGAAATGATGAGAATAATGTAGACCTAACATCTCATTGACTTTGTGTTGTTGCTGTGTGACGTTCGTCCTCCATGCTCGTAGCACAACACTAAATTTCTGGTGATACTACTGGTGTTCTACACACACCTCAGGGACCGCCTATAAATGGACGATTTGGGGTTATAAAGAATAGTATTTAAGTGCAGTATGTGAGTAAAATTACTTTATTTATATACACTTTACTTGTGATTATGATATAGGAGCTATGGGAATATGAGTACATAATAGGGCTGGCTCGATACCATTTATTATGCCCGATACCGATACTGATACTGCAAACTTGAATATCTGGCAATACCGATATCAGACCGATACGCTGCTACCACCGCTTAAATCACTGCCGTTGCATACGTTTCACTCGGCTGTTTTACTTTTATCATCCTTGAGCTTAAAATAACTGACATGATGATCACGCTGCTAGCTAACGGTTTTAACTCGAGTTCCAGTTATTGCTCACGTGACACATCGCTGCTTATGGCGTGTCGTCAAAATTGTAGCAAAGCATAAACGTGATAGGAAAGATATCGGATTAAATTGTTTTCCCCCATCCGATCTCCGATCAAGCGATTTAGCCATATCAGGCCGATACCGATACAGAAAATCGGATCGGTACAGCCCTAGTACATAGATAACTCAAGTAGGCGCTGTAAGGACGTTTTTGTGTTTGCAACATTTTTCCCCTGGATTTTCGGACATTTTAAGGCTTAAGCTTTTTTGAATTTCAGCACTCTGCTATAGACCTGTTTTTGCTCTCTCTGTGTTAGTAATCCGTTTGTCATGCACCCTGATCTTTTCAGGCTTTGTTTTCTCAGGGGGGATTGAAGCTGACTCAGTGTCTCCCATGCTGAGTGCAGGGCATTCACCTGTTTTGATCCCCCCCCATAATCCTTGGTAATCTCCCACAATGCTCGTCTTGTTTGCTAGGCACTGGTGTGACAGTTCCACACTGTGTATGTGCATGGTTCCAAAGTTTTTATAACGCAGCTTTCACCTGCATGCATTAAAAGGCACATGATTCCAATTTTGCATCATCAGAAAGGAACCAGCAACTAAGCTGCAAACTTAGTTTGTGAATAAAAGTAGATTTCATTTCACCCGGGAAACAAAGGTCATTGTTGTGTATTGTTATACGAAGGCAGAGAAGATTGAAATGTTGGATTGCTAGTCCTGTGACTTTACACCCAAGACAAATTAGAAAGGAATTGGCCTGACGACAGAAAGGGTGCTGCTGATTGCACTTCCTGATTCCTCTTGGCAGCAGGGTTCAACTTTAACCTTTTTTTAAAACTTTCCGCTGTCGGCAAGCACCCGACTGATTCCGTCCAATTTAGTTTCAAAATGGTGAAAAATGTTTACGTATAAAGACTATATACAGTCAATTCTGGTTAATAGGACCACTGGTTAATGGGATCAGCAGCTTTTTCGGACCAAATCCTAAAGTACCGAATCAAATCCTATTAAATACGTGCAATTTTATTTGCTTATTTGGACCAAAATTCCGCTTAATTAGAACAAAGAACGTTTACATTATGTAATATCCGTGAATAAACTCTTCGTCTCTACCCGAAAACTACCGAGTTTTCCCCCAGCCTTTTACTGCCACCTACAGGTCTTTGCCTAACATTTCCATTTACTACAAAAAAGCCACAAGTCCCCACTTAGCCACAGCAAAAGTGCGTCAGATCACACTGGATAAGTTCTTCAAACGTTGACTGTAATTTAGTGAGAACTTGTTTTTTACAGTATTATGCTTAGCATGCTGAGTACCTATACATTGTGTTGTAGATCGTTTCGAAAAACTTGTTTGCAAATTTATTTTTCAAAGAACATGAATGAACAACAAAGTTCGTAAGCAACAGTAGTTCTTGTTTGTACGTTGGCTATACGAGTAAATCGTACAATAAAGGTTTAATAAACATTTAATATGTTACATAACACGTCCGGTCTTGTAACATAGGGCATGTTCGTTTAATCGGACCAGCCGGTTATTAGGGCCAAAACAATCGCGTCATGATGTGGTCCGATTAACCGGATTCTACTGTACTAATATACTTTACCCTGAATAACGTGATTCCACATGATTATGCAGGACACGAATAGCTGGTAAATATAAAACTTTTTACCATTTTTTTTCTACTTTTCTACCATTTTGTACAGGTATGACTGTCCAAATTGAAGCGCACCTTAGGACTGTGGTCAGCATTGCATTAAACCTTTAACAGCCATTTTGTAAACATGAACTTCTCCAGCTGAAGCCTTATTCTTAGCTTATAGAAGTGTAAGAGCTGATGTACAATTGTTAGGTTTGTTGCAGTAGAAATCTTTTGCAATTACCTTTTTACAAAGGAAGTGGGTTGTCCAGTGTTGTGAAAAACCTGTGGCTTTCGTCAGGATTCAATCCTGATGTATGGAGCATGAAAAGTCCAAGAGTAAACAAGCATTTCTTTCTTTTCAGTACAGTAGTTACTGTATGTAGCTTGTCAAACTGAACATGAAAGGTGTGCGTGTTTGTGTGTTTGATTGAGGGATTTGTTTGATTTTTGTGAAGCTCTATTGAACCAGACTATTCTAGTATGAGCTTACTCTTGTACAAAGCAATAGCAGTAACAAATAGGAACACTAAACTGTTTACTGTAATCTCGACTCTCATAAGTCCGAACAACCAGACGTTGCAATGTTTGCAATAAAATCAATTTATGCTACTGTAATGCAAATATAAAAAGGCATTTTTTAACAAGATAACTCTGCAAACAATACATAAATGCATCTGAGATACTGTGAAGGGCTAAATAGTTATTACATCATTTACTTTTGTAAATTATGTAAATTCACAATTATACAAAATACAGTACTGTACTTTTGAGCCTGTCTAGGAAAAAGCCATAACGGTAAGTAGTAACTACTACAAAAGGACAGACGCCCACACCTGGGTAGCTTAAAGTCGTCTGCACAAGCATCTTGCACAAAAATGTCTGACTTGAGTGTACAGTCTCTGTCAACATGAGCTAATGAGCAAGCAAATGCACATCTGACAGGTAAAGTAGTTAGACACTCGAACGACAGACTTCCTGCTCTTAAACCTTCACATTTGCTTATAGATTGGCTTTTATGATGCTGCTTCCCTTTCTTATATATTAATAAGTAAGCACTTTTTTTTGTTGTTTTTATAGTGAATGGCTGTTGATCTGATGGTTAAATAAAGGTGCATACCACCTTTATGAGAGGGATTAAAAGTTGTGTATATATGCCATGTGGTATGGTGAGGCCTAGTCTGGAGTTTGCTGTGTTATTACAGTTTCTTTGTGGCAGAAGGCTTTATATCTTGTATCTACCCTTATGTTAAATCTTTGTATTGAAAATGATGTCTACTAATCCAAACCTAGCTTTGTGTCCAAGGTCCTCAGCATGATAACCCTTCTTACTGTTTAATATTCATGCATCCTATTGTGCACAATTCCTATACGTATGCAAGGATGTGTTTTAACATGTCTGGTATCAGCAGCTGCTACAGATAAAGCTGACTTGCAAGCTCATTCTTTTTCGTCCCCCTCACCCAATAATATCTCTCTTGGGGCTAGTTAATTAATTACATGCATTTTGTTTTCCATCAGGAGTCTCTGTGACATCAAGTAACACTGGGGTCCCTGACATTTCAGGATCTGTTTACACAAAGACCCAGGTGAGTGGCTGCATTTATCACTAGAAACCTAAACATAGTTGTATCTGACTATATTAGGCCCTTCTTTGATACACGTGTCCAATTTGTTTGTAGTCCTTTGATAAGCAGGGCTTCCACGCTGCAGCAGGGCCAGGTGCCTCCTTCAGTGTACCCTCTGCACTGGGCAGTGGTGGCCCAATCAACCCTCCAGCTGCAGCAACCTATGCTCCGGCACCCTTCATGCACATCCTCACTCATCAACAGCCCCACTCCCAGATGCTGCACCACCACCTGCAGCAGGATGCCCAGGTCAGCATTAACCTCATAACAATATAAATTCACATTCAACAAATTAAAGTTAAAATTTAGGTAAATACATGACACAATGATACAAGTTTAGCTAATTCAAAGAGTTCTTTATTTTTAACAGCTTAAATTGTTGACATGGGTTTTGAGAAAATTAACTGTTCTTACAAATTGCTTGCCTTGGGCTTACCTAGGTGAGAAATACTGTGTTGACTAACAATACTGAGTTGAAACTAAATAGTTAAAACTATTGCTTGGTAAAAGTAAGTAAGTAGTCATTTCAAAATGAAATATCCCCTATTGTATGTGAGCAGTGTGTATGAATGGGCTAGGAATCGTGTAAATGATTCACATATCTAACAGCACAGTGGCTCGGTGTGTAGCACCACTGCCTCACAGCAAGAATGTGGAGTGGCCTGAATCCTTTGTGTGGATTCTGCATGTCCTCCCCATGTTTGCATGGTTTTACTCCGGGTTTTCTCCCACAGTCCAAAGACGTGTTAGGTTAATTGATTATTCTGAATTGGCGTGTGTAGGTGTTGAGATGAACTTGTGTATAGATATATACTGATGCTAATAGCGATGTTAAAGAAGTAAACACGCATGGTATCTGTCACAGTTTAGATGTTGGAGCTATCACAATTTTCCAATTTTCCAATCCAATTTTTTTTAATATAACTTTTATATGCAATGGAGGTGGTATTTTTGTTTTTCCAACACGGTCTCTGATATCGTCTTCATAAGTAGAAAGATTGCAGTCAATCATTCTGGCAAATATCGTCTCTAATCCTACACTTGTCTAATAGGTTTTGCTCAGAAGCTGACTGGGTATTTCACAACTTTTAATTTAGTGCCTTTGTCTGTGGGACTGTGGTACTGGACTCTGGGCCTAATAGTCCAGGGTTCAAATCCCAGTTCTGCCAAAGCTGCTACAATTGGTTTCTTAAGCAAGGCGCTTAACCCACCATTGGGTAATATATGGATAAGGATGTCTGCTAAATGCTGTAAATGTAAAGTGCTCTTGGACTGTGGTGTCTTAGTGGTTGAGGTACTAGACTATAGACCAGAAGGTCCAGGGTTCAAATCCCATATCTGCCAAGCTACCACAGTTGAGTCCCTGAACAAGGCCCTTAATCCATTGCTTGGATTGTAAGATTATAAGTCTGTATGAATTGCAAGTCGCTCTGGATAAGGGCGTCTGCTAAATTCCAGAAATGTAATGTAAATGTCTGGGAACATTTGGTCTTGCTTTCATTTTGATAGTTTTGTCTGTTTTTCCCCTCAGAGTGGCTCTGGACAGCGAAGTCAGAACGCTTCCATTCAGCAGAAGTCCCAGATCAACAAATCGGCTTACAACAGCTACAACTGGGGAGGCAATTGACAACCCCTCTACCGGTTTAAATCTTATGTGCAGAAATGCTGAATTGTGGGGACCCTTCTCTTCCACCTGTAAAAATCTCCCTCATGCAGCCTTCTTCCTTCTCTCCTTGACCAGTTGCCATGAAGAACTCTTATATTCTCATGGTGGTGCTCTACTAAGAGGTATCAATGTGAAGGGTCACTGAGGGAGAAGTGTTGAATTGGGCACTGTTTTACAGCCAAGTATTGAGTGTTTGCAGTTTGTATTGTGTTTATAAAGGAAGTAATAATACCCATACCCTCCTCTTATGGTCACAATGTAACAGCTATTTTCTCAAGGAAAATGTGTTTTTTTTTTTTTTTTTTTTATTATAATCAATCGGTGGAAGAGAAGAGGAGGAATTGCCTGCCCCCTAGTTGCACCCTGTTTAGTTGATGGGGTTTTCAGCTTCTTTTTTTTCTCCACGTCCTCTCGTATTTTTTGGGGTTTTTTTTATCCCATTTTAGTTTGGGAGGGAGGTAAAGGAACACCATAGATCTGCTAAAATGGTTGAATTTATTTTTTACCAAATAAATATATAGATATATGAAAGGTTGTATGAGGGCACAAACACATGAAGTTCTAAGGGTTCATGAATGTGACATGGCCACACCCCTTGATTTTCTGTGCTTATATGCAAGTCTGTATTATGGGGAGAGTCAATTACTGAACCCTATCAATCAGCCGTTAATTACAGGTTAGGCTTGGTAATTGAAGCGGACACTGTTCATGTGTATATACATATTCGTTTCCATGCCAGTCCTTTTCGATTCTCCCTCAATTATTTGTTTGTAGTTGCATTGTTCCCTAAGACCTTAAAGGTGCCGCTGTCTGTTCTTTGCCCTTACTGGACAGGTCGGAGTGCACCCCACATTTTCTTCTTTTTTTTTTTTTTTTTTTTTTTTGTTTTAGGAAATATTTTAAATCAAAGTACCATCTTCCTTTCCTGAAGAAGTCTTCTTCCCATTTTATTTTTTATTACTTTTCAGATAACTAGGAAAGTACTGATGGACAGAGTTGTACTATTTGGTTTCCTTTTATTGTCAGTGGCTTTTTTCCTTTTTGTATGGTGTTTTAAAATAATAAATGGATAAATTGACTTGTTTGATTTATATATATAT